>OVAY01000057.1:0-118486 GCA_900406395.1 Kernera saxatilis
TTATTATGTTAATATATATTGTTTATTAATAGTATAAATGTACAAATTTTTTAAAAATTTAAATTTAAAATAAATAAAAAACTATCGCAGGACGCACGACTGTCAAACGCCCTGCGGCTAGATGCTGCGACTAATCTCGCGTCTGTTCAACGAACAAATTTGCGGCTAGACGCTGCGACCAACCGCGCGTCTGTCAAATGAACAACAATCTCAGCGTCTGATCGGAGCGTCTAGCCGCAGCGTTTGGCCGCAGCCGCCGGCGGCATGCAAACGAACAGACCTTATATATCTACTCTAATTTTTTCGTATCTTATTCGATGTCCTTGGACTTTGTCTCCACTGCTGCTGCCGGAGGATCACCCACCACCGCATCTCTGGTCGGATAACCAATCGGCGGCGGCAGACTTGTGAACGGCCCTGATGAAGTCTGTGAAGGTTTTTGCACTGTGCCCAAAAAGATTAATTAATTATCCTCTAATTGGTGGGTGTGCATAGAATAATTGTTGATGCATGTTATACGTACGTGACTAAAAAGATGAAAAATTACCAGGAAGGTCATTGTGCTCGGATTGATTCATTCTGATTTGAGGAATGAGGAAGTGCGGATGATGAAGAGGAGAGAGTGTTGTGGTTCTAATTTAAGGAAGACGAATATTAGCAAGTTTTTTCATTATTCTCTAAATAAAAGAAAAAGAAAAGTCAATATTGAAAAGAAAAAAAGAAAAAGAAAAGTCAATATTGTGAGCTTTCGGGTTTTTTTCCAAGCAAGGGGAAGGAGGGAGGGAGGACTTTGTATTTGAACAATAAAACATGTACTCACAGGCAGACCTATCTTAGCCTATTGGTGCGACCACTTTTTTTTTTTTTTTTTTTCCCTAATGTACATTTGTTATGAGCCCCGCAAAAAATTTGTTTAACAGTGTTTAGGTACTAAAATATTATGTTAATGAATTTAAATATTTGAAATACTATATAAATTTTACCAAATTTTTATGTCCATTGGCGAGCTATTCATTTTGAGTTTGAACGAGTGTAGAAGCTGATAAATCATTACAGAGACATTGAAATTTTTTTGTTTTTTACTTCAAGGTTTCTAAATAAATAAAAAAACTTGGTAGTTTTTTTTTTTTTTTTTTTTAACTAAAAAATACTGGATTTAAACTTAATACCGAGTACAAAGTTATTGTTTCTCAAATTCTAGACTGGCTCGGAGCCAAGCAGGAGTACTACATTCTAAAACAGCATAATAGACATCAAATGATGAAGCCATTTTCGCAATTTGATCAGCACAATGATTAGCTTCTCTGCCATGAAAGCAAAAGGATGGCTGAAGGGATCTTCTCCGTCGAGTGTTGATTTCTGAAGTGAAGCTGTGTAAGCTTGGCCACTCCTTTGGATGTGCAATTGCATTTATTAGGATCTCTGAATCACTCTCAAAAGTAACCTTCTCCACTCCTAGATTGTCCAAACACGACATAGCCCATAGAAGTGCCATGGCCGGCTCAAGAATTTTGGAAGCCCCGGGGAAAAAAAAAACTTTAGACCCTTTAATAATTTTTTATTTATTTATTTTTAAGTTTTTATAAAATAAAATGTTTTAATATTTTTTAAATAATATTTATTACAAAAATTGTATGTAAAAACCAAAAACTTTATATCTAAAAAAATTATTCTACTAAAACTTTTTTAATTTTATAATTTAAAAAAAAAATTATTAAAAAAAAAAATTTTAAGCTCCTTTAATCGTGGGGCTTAGGACGGGCCCCGGAGCGGCGCATCCATTGTCCCCCCTCCTAAGCCGGCCCTGGGCCTCGGTCTCTAAGCATGACCGTTGTCAAGGATAAGCTTTGGCACCATACCATTTCAGATTACCTCCCTCATCTCGTAGAAGCCAGCCCACTCCACACACCTCTCTATCGTTGTGCCAAGAAGCATCAATGTTACACTTAAGAGTACCCGGAGATGGTGGTTGCCATCGGGCTTTGGGACCAGCGGGTTTAGTCTTTTTTTTTAGTATCCCCTTGTTGGATATTAAACTCCTCCCATTCTTTGCAGTCCCATATTGCCTTTTCTGCCACTTGTTTTCCTGATAGCTTGGAACATGCAAAGCAAAAGGCATTTCTTTCCTTCCAAATTCTCCATAGGATCCAAGGGAAAAGTTGAATTCGATTTTTAATTTCTTCATTGATTAACTCCGGAAAGAGACAGGATGCCATGTTGGAATAGATGGATTCCGATGGGAATGGATAAAAAAGAAAGGCCAGGGCCAGGGGAGATGAAGCCCACACAATCCGAGCAAAAGGGCAAGTGAAGAGGAGATGATTGACACTCTCTTCGTTTTCTCCACATCTATTACATCGCTTGTCTTTGGTCATTCTTCTTGATGCCATATTCTTGGCCACAGCTAAGCAATTAGACAAGCACCTCCACAAGAAATTGAGAATCTTAGGCGGGGCTTGTACTTTCCAGATTGCCCTAAACAAAGGGTTTAGACTCGGTTCCAACACTTCCGCAGGAGTAGAAGCTTTGAGGACCTTATTTCTCCATACCCAATAACCCGATTTCACTGAATAGTGACCATTTTTGTTGTAGCACCAGGAGTAATCATCTTCACCTTCCCCAATTCCTGGTTTGATTTGCAAAATCAGACTACTTTCAAGAGGGGGGAACAAGTATCTCAATCTTTGTTTATGCCATTCATCACTGCCTTCTTCTCTTAGCATAGTTAGATTCAGGTATAATCTTGGCAGATCCTCTCTGAGGGTTGGGGGTCGTGGTGGAAAAGTAGGTAGCCATGGATCGTTTAAGATGTCCAAGCTGCTACCATTGCCTATCTCTCTCTTTGCACCCACTTGGTAGTTATGTAAGATTTTTTTTAAAAATAAAATAGTTATAAT
This sequence comes from Kernera saxatilis, assembly GCA_900406395.1. Taxonomy (NCBI): domain Eukaryota; kingdom Viridiplantae; phylum Streptophyta; class Magnoliopsida; order Brassicales; family Brassicaceae; genus Kernera; species Kernera saxatilis. The sequence continues at coordinate 2,898 of OVAY01000057.1, forward strand.
TATATGAATGTTAGACGTCATAATTATTATTAAAGACGCAACGGTAACATGCATTTATTCGGATTATTATTATTATTATATAGATAAAAGAAAATGAGCAAGCAAATTCTACATGCTGCTCTCTTCATCCAAAGCTTTGTGCCATTTCCGTAAGTTCAGTAGGTCCTTTTTGCAGATTCAATCAAACCTGAGGTCATTTCTGCAAATTGTGCAACTTGCCCTTCTCTATCACTTTCCACAGTGCAGATTTGGCTTCTTCTAAAGTCTCAACACCATGACTTTCCTCAAAGGCTAGCCTTTGTATGTTAAACTGCACAAATAGCAAATTGAATGCACATATTAAAAAAAAAAAAAAAGAAAGAGAAAAGCCTCTGTTGCAGAATCATTGTAGAAAGGTTCTTAATTTGTATATATTACTTACCTGAGCACCTTGACGAACCCTTATATCAATCCCTTTGCTATCTATAGAAATGATAGCAGCATCGTCTACCTCGGATTCAGCAGACAACAACTGTCTCAGTGGCTTTGAGAAGATGGCATTTAGTTCCTAACATAATTTAGAATGAAATTATAATCACTCCACTTTGAGTCTGAGTCACTAAGCAGGCTCAATTCTTTTAAGGGTTTTGGAATAGAAAAAAACGCACCTTTAGATTTTGCTCACCTCCATCAACAGCTATCTTATCTGGTTGAAGAGCCTCGTACTCATTGACATTGACCCACGCGACAGTGCCAAAACCTCCGATGAAATAAATATCACTGAGAAAACAGATCCAGATTGTTATTATGTTTTGATATTGACACACTATGGTGTGGCTTCATTTGAATAAGAAGCAGAAAGCCAGAAACCTTATGTTTTGCATTCTAAAATAGTGAAAGTTTCCCCATTGCTGGGAAGCTCCCTGGTGATGCTTAGCTATATACTGCTTATGGGCCCATTCCTGAAAACCGAGAACAAGATAAATTTACGAACCAGCAGCAGAGACAATGTGTTAAGCAGGTAACATTATATGTATTACTCAACCCGCGCGGTTAAGTAGAGACACTCACTTGCTCGTTTTCTGGCAACGGGTAGACATCACCGAATAGTGTAACTCTTGCATTCGATAAGCAACTCCATCCGGGTATCTACAGAATCAAATCCACAAGGAATAAAAACCAATCTGTTTGTGTAGTCTTTAGCACGATTGATAATGTTTACCTGAACAACGAGGGTGCATCTAGGTTCAGATAAGATGTTCCGAGTGTGAATAGCCAACGGAGAAAACGAAAATATTGGGTCTGGAAACAAAAAGAAGTAGAAGCTATCATCAACCACGAAGAGAAAGTTGTTGATGGATTAGGTGCAGTCAAGGGAAAAAGACTTACGCCCCATTGGATCAGGTGCGAAATCTACCAAAGAGCCAAAAGGGTACCCTTCTCTGCGATGGTGCATTCTAGACATCACTGTGCATAGATGAGCAAACCTGGCCTTGAAATCATAAACACCAAAACCCAAATAAATAGATACAGGAAATTGAACTTCTTTCCTCATCAAACGTAGTAAAGGGACACAATTGAAATGATATCATAAACCTTTTACCTGCTCCATCAAGTTCCTAACAGCTAAAGCGGGTCTAGGTAAACCATGAGCAGAAGTTGCGCTCTGAACACCACCTGAAATCGGGGTTCTAAAAAGCCCAGCTCGAGTTCCTCCACCATGAGGAAGTGCAAGAGATGTCTCCACATCGATTATATTATGACTATCCTTTTTACCAAACTTTTCCTTCATAAGCACACATAAAGAACCAAATCAATCTTATATCAGCTACAAGTTCAGGTTTGACACCAATTCAAAGCTCAATATTTCACAAAACTTCGCAGAACACTATAAAACTAGTGTCTTTAGCTGAAATCCACATACAACTTACAAATACACAATCCTATTATCAAATTCGCAGGTCTTCAGAGTAACGTGATAGCCTAATTATTGAGAATATGCAATAGAGGAGCTTATAACACCTACAAGTTCAGGTTTTGCATCAATCGAAAACTCAGTACTTCACAAAACTTCGCATAACACTATAAAACTAGCGTCTTTAACTGGAATCCACATAAAATTAGACAAATACACAATCCTATTATCAAATTCGCAGGTCTTCGGAGCAACGGGATAGACTAATTATTGAGAATATGCAATAGAGGAGCTTAAAGTACCTGGGACAATGAGAAAACATCCGCAGGGAAAAAACTAAACCCATTATTATCTTCACTTTCACTTGGTGCCTCCTCGTTGTGAAACAGAGCATGTAGACGAAGAAGCCCATGATTCGATCCTTCCCTGAGTCTCAGTTTGGTGATTCGCTTGGCTTGGGAATTGCAGAGCCAACAAGAAGACGAAGATAGAGCAGGTGGAATCGAGTTGAAGATAGCCTTTGTATTTGGAAAATTGGAAACGTAAACTGAAGAAGTAAAGACAGTAGTTTCCATGGTTGAGAAAAGAAGATCGCTAAAAAAAAATCCGAACTTTTTTAGAATCTCCTTGTTATTAAAATGTCTCTGAGACTCTGATGATGACTTTTTTTTTTGAAGCTTGAACATTGGGTTTTTCGGTTCGGTTCGGTTCGGTTTGGTTATTTTAAGTTTTAAGAAATTTGAGAACGTGAAGAATAGGTTCAAATTTAAACCGAAATTTATTCGGTTTGGTTCGATTCATCGTCTGCCTCTCGGCGTCGAGTTGATCGCTGTGATGCTAAAAACCCTAATTTCGTGGGCACTTAAGATGCCGCCGCACCAAGCTGTTCGCAGATGACGACGACGACGACGACGACGACGACGACGACGACGACGACGACGACGACGACTCTCCACAGAATGAAGGCATCTCTAAGATTGAGATCGATCCACACAAAACCTAGTTCTTTAATTATTTTTCTCCATTTTGAAACTGCAAACTTTGATTTGGTCATAGCATATGGGCTATAATCTTAAAGAGACTAGTTGAACACTTAACTTGTTTCTTCTTAACCAGCAAAAACCACACATAAACTCCTTCTACTACTTTCACAACAAAGTTTTAAAAAGGTCTTAACTTAACAATGTCAAACAGAAGAAGACATCATCGTCACAAAAAGGTAGCGACTTAAAACGATAATAAACCAAGACAGAGGATTCTTTCTTGAAATGGAGAAATGTAAGAGAGCAAGTAACTCAGAGCATGCAATCAGTTCTTGCCGGAAGCCTCCTGAAGAAGTTGAGTGGAACAGATGGGAGCTTGTATCTGAGCCTCGGATGTCTAAGCACATACAAGCCAATGACAAGAGCCACAAACTGAAAGGGAGTTACATATAGAACCACTGCAGCTATCAGACAGAACAAAACGAAGAGAGCAGTGGCACGCGGGTCACGCCAGCTCAGCAATGACTGGAATCTCTCTCCTTGAGTTGCAAGATCACCAACAACTGTCTGAATCCTCCCTGCAATACTCCTTAGTCTGTCATATCTCATCCTTACAATGTCTGCAGGTCGTGAAGTAGGAAAAGTGTCGAACTCCTCGTCGAGCTCATCAGGGTGTGCCGAGTCAGCGTGTGATAGACGTGTGTCCATGTGTGGAGGATGTCTCGGCCTCCAGCGATAGTACCAAACTCCAATCAAGAAGAGGTAGAGGAAAACAGTGGGTAAGATGAGCTCAGGGTATACAACAAGGATGATGAACAAGATGTGGATTAAAACCGTTGTTATCGGATTCTTCCATACGCAGATTTGCTCAAACCATTTCCCTACCGCGATTACTCCACTTAAAACTCCCATTATCCTGAAGAAATTCGCCTTGCTTCTACGCATACTCCACATGTGAGAACCAACATCAAGCATATACTCAACAACTTCTTTCCTCAGCGGCGGCTCTGCTCGTGTTAGCCTTGTTGACACAATCTGAGTCGCTTGATGCCTCAAGTTATCGAGCTGGCTAACCGTGAGAGGATGGAGGTAATGCATTTTGGGTAAGAGCGGTAGTGAATACATATACATCATGTTGAGCAATGAAGAGCAAGTAAACCTTACAGCTAAGTGAATCTCTCCCATTTTCTTGACCCCATTAGGGTGAAGCACCAAAAGAGGATACGAATGAGTGTAGACTCGATCAGTCTCAAGAGTAGAGAGCCTTATCCTTACCTTCCCAATTCTCGAATCTTTTCCTCCTCCTCCTCCGTTGTTCTTGTCACCACCGTGTACATGGCAGTTATCAAACACACCCACAGTAACAACTGTACAAGGATCAAAAACCTCCCAAGTATATTGCTCATTCCATCTCGGGGTAAAGCTATCGATGATTGTCCGAGTTCTAATCCATTTCTGCCCATACTTTGCCACACAATATGCATCCGTGGCTCCCCTACCACCTTCTTTAGCTTTCATAGGCATTAAACCCGTCGCATTCAAGATCCCTAGTTCGAGCACACCGATGTTAGGCTTCCATAGCTGCTTTGCAGTTGGTCTAAGATCACTACTGTAATGTGTAGATTCATCAAGCACATGATACCCGCCTTCCAAACAAATCCTCATGTGAATCTTGCTGGCGAATTTGATCTCTTTCTTCTCTCCTCCTTCCATTATAACATGCTTCTCGAGGTTAAACCACCTGCTGTTCACAGGTTTATAATCAAACCTTTTGTCCAAATACTGCAACGGAACCGCGCATCTCCCCAAGACTTCATCTTTGTTTGGTGCAACTCTATCTTCCACGCTTAGAATCAAAGGCTCCTCAAATGGCTCAGCTACAACAAACATCAAATCCTCATTCCACATTGGGTTAATACTCCTACTTTGAGACACTCTAGTTCTCAATGCTTGAGTTCCCATTATCACTTTCACATAAACTTCAGGATATCTTCCTTTATCGCTAGGTATCAAATCCTGAGCTTCAATTACATTAACCCTAAGGTACCAAAGCTTAGGAGACAGATAAACCTTAGACCTGATGTTAGCTAAAGCATCAGTTCCACTAACTGTTGCAGCATCTGAGTGCCAAGCTTCAGGGAAAGCTTCATCAGCTTGAGTACCAAACCAAACAGCTAACATAAGCTCTCCTTTCACCTTTTCGCTTTTCCTATCTTCTAATCTATACCACTGAGGAGCTAAGGGACTATCAGGAGGCACTCTCTTAGGTATCTCATTCAAATCAAACACAACACGACCAATCAAATCATCTTTCACAAAATCTTTATCCTTCACAGTAGCTTCAAGGAAAGAAGCTTGAAGCCTATCTTTAGAAAAGGCGAAAACTTGGTTCCACTCAGGATTTGATTTCTTCTCGAAATGTCTAGTAGTACCTTTGTAGTTTCCAAGCTTAACTTCAACGTAAGGGTCACAACTACCAGTCAAGTCTTTTGCCGGTAAATCTTTGGCCTTTACGACACGAACATAGAGATACTGCATTTGCTCGACGAGGTCATATGTGGTCGTGAGCTTATCTCCGGTGACTTTACCTCCACCGAGATGAGGTTTGGTCTCCTTCAAGGAGAAATCTTCAGGAGGTGGTCTCTGCATCTTTGAAAGTAGCAAAGATCAGATTTTTTTCAGCGAGTGGGGTTCAAAGCACTAGATCTGAGTTAGATCTTCAAAAGCAAAATCCCAGAAAACGATTTAAACCGCCGAGAAAATCTCCATCCCCATAAGTATAACGTTAAAACCCCCCTAAAAAAGAACAAGTGAGAACCACTTCTCTTCTTCCTCGTTAAAGTAGAAGAAGATAAGCACTGGGAAATTTCTAGGGAGAGAGAAAAGAAAGCTACAGAGAGAAAAGAAACCACATTGAAGTAGTGAGACAGAGAGGTGTGGGGTTTTCTAGTTTGTCTTCTTCTTTCTTTTGCTTTTTTCTTCATTTTTTTTTTTTTAAAGGTTATTTGAATTTCTACATTTCTGGGAAAAAATGGACATTTTAATATCATTTTTATTTATATTATAATGAGAATGTTTTATTTGTATTTAATAAAAAATATATATAGGTTGATATGAAAAGGAATAGGCAATTATAATTTAGAAACTTTTTCTCGGTCAGCAATTATTTAACGTAAATAAAAACACATTACAAATTGCTGAACAAAAATTAATTAATTAGTATCATGCGACTTAAATTGTATAAACTCTATAATAAAATCTACTCGTATTATATTAATGAATTTTCTTAAGAACATTTAATAGAGTATGCCTATTGAGTTAAACAAGAAACGACGCCGTTGAGCTTCTTCGGCGAATGGAGTTCTCTTCCTCAAAGCGTCCGGCGACGGCGGCGGCAGCGGCGGAAGCTGTACATTTCCGCCTTCTATGCCCCGCCTCAAGGACTGGTGCAATCATCGGAAAGGGTGGCTCTGTCATTCGCCATCTCCAATCTGTTACCGGTTCCAAAATACGCGTCATCGATGATATCCCCGTTCCTTCCGAAGAGCGTGTAGTGTTGATAATCGCGCCGAACGGAAGGAATGATCATTCGAAGAAGGACGAGTCGAATGGGTGTGATTCGGAAATCCCTAGCTCGGTGGAGACTAAGCAGGAGCAGGAGCAGGGGAGCGAGTGTGTGGTGGGAGATAAAGCCGACGAGGAAGCGCCGTCTTCGGGGCAGATGGCTTTGGTTAGGGTTTTGGAAAGAATAGTGTTTGGTGATGATGCTGCTTCTGCCGACGGTGAAGAATTGGACAAAGGTGAGGGCGAGGGTTTGTGTAGGATGATCGTCAGAGGCAATCAGGTCGATTTCTTGATGAGTAAAGGAGGGAAGATGATGCAGAGGATCAGAGAAGATAGTGGAGCTACTGTTAGGATTGCATCCACAGATCAGATTCCTCCTTGTGCTTTCCCTGGAGATGTTGTGATTCAGGTAATACAGCTTTTGTGATGAATTTTGTTTCTTGTACATTTGTGGCTGATTTGGTTTGTTTTTGTATAAAGATAACTGGAAAGTTCTCGACTGTAAAGAAGGCGCTTTTGTTGATCACAAACTGTCTTCAAGAGAGTGGTGCACCTCCAACTTGGGACGAGTGTCCATTTCCACAGCCTGGTTATCCGCCTGATTATCATTCTATGGACTATCATCAATGGGATCATCCTCCTAATCCAATGCCTGAAGACGTTGGACCCTTCAATAGACCGGTTGTTGAAGAGGAGGTCGCATTCAGGCTGTTATGCCCGGCTGATAAAGTTGGGAGCTTGATAGGGAAAGGTGGAGCCGTGGTTCGAGCTCTGCAAAACGAAACGGGTGCATCAATCAAGGTATCGGATCCGACTCATGATTCAGAGGAGCGAATTGTTGTGATATCGGCACGAGAGGTACGTGGATTCGATCCGAGGAATGGGGTTATGTATTATCGTTGACTTCGTCTCATCGGTTAATTTTCTGGCTCGATATTGTTGTAGAACTTGGAGAGAAGGCACTCTCTTGCTCAAGATGCTGTGATGCGAGTGCATAATAGAATCGTTGAGATTGGATTTGAACCTAGTGCTGCAGTTGTGGCCCGGCTTCTTGTACATTCTCCATATATCGGACGTCTGTTGGGTAAAGGGGGTCATGTAATAAGTGAAATGAGGAGAGCAACTGGTGCCAGCATCCGCGTCTTTGCAAAAGATCAAGCTACAAAGTATGAATCTCAACATGATGAGATTGTGCAGGTAATTAGATATAACATATAGGTTAGGTAAGTTTGTGAACTCGGCAGTTTTTTGTAATTTTTTTCTTTTGCATTTGCAGGTCATTGGCAATTTGAAGACTGTTCAAGATGCTTTGTTCCAAGTAACAAGTAGGCTTCGGGAAGCGATGTTTCCTGGAAGACTTCCCTTTCAAGGAATGGGTGGTCCACCTCCACCGTTCATGGGTCCATATCCAGAACCGCCCCCTCCATTTGGACCAAGACAATATCCAGCTTCTCCAGATCGTTATCATTCTCCAGTAGGATCATTCCATGGTATTTTTCATCAGTTCCCAACCCATGATCACCAGTTGGTACAATGCGTCTAGTCTTAGTTCTTAATAATGTCTAGTCTACTTGTTCCATATGATACAGAGAGGCATTGTCATGGTCCTGGATTTGACAGGCCACCTTCTCCAATGTCTTGGACCCCACAGGTATGTGAAATCAAATAGCCATTATTCCGCCATGTCCTTTTTATTCTAATTTAACATTTCTCAATTCCAGCCAGTTATTGATGGCCATCCCGTTGGTATGGTTCCTGATGTGAACCATGGGTTTGCTTTGAGAAATGAGCCCATTGGTAGCGAGAATCCGGGAATGACAAGTGCAAATGTGGAGATTGTGGTTCCTCAAGCATACTTAGGCCATGTCTATGGTGAGAACTGCAGTAACCTGAATTACATCAAGCAGGTAAGTTGCTGATAATTTATGAATAGACGATCGTTTTGAAAGGCTGCATCTGATTATAGTTTGTAAACCGAAACAAACAGGTATCAGGAGCGAACGTGGTGGTGCATGATCCAAAGGCAGGGACTTCAGAGGGACTGGTGGTTGTCTCAGGTACATCGGATCAAGCTCACTTTGCGCAGAGCCTTCTTCATGCTTTCATTCTCTGTGGTCATTCTTGATTGCCCTCATTTGCAAGTGTTTAAACTCTTAAAATAAATAGTCAAGTAAGAAGCTCTTCTACAAATCCAAAAATCTTAGAAACAGTAAGTACTTTTACTAATTGCTGTGGCAAAACTTGTCCTTCGGTTCTTTCTCTGTTATCCAAACTAATACAACAATGTGTGACTCAAACTTTGTTGTATTGTAATATATCAAACTCCATTTGATCAGAAACTGTCTACTTAACCTTTAATCTGACCAAACCGCCTCTGGCGTAAAGTTATAGTTGGCTTACGCTGATCATTCCGTGCCACGATCTTAAGCGGATGAGCTTCTGTGTTGAATACCCACTCGTCTAATGGGATAACCGATGAAGGCGAAAAGAGAAGATAAAGGTACTTAAGAGTCTCAGCTAAGAAGAAGCTTTGCATCTTGTTGTCTTTAGCACCTGTATTGACCTGAAAAATGAAGAAGGAATGGTTAATAAATGCAAGTTTTTTTTTTAAAGATGGCAATGGGTTTTTGATAAGAAGAAGCGTACATCCTTCAAGCCTACGTATCCAGATTCTACACGAGAATTCTTCTCAAATGCTTCAAAAATATTCCATCCCCACTCTTGATATGTCTTGTTCCCAGTTAATCGCCAGAGGTAAAACAGCGATTCAACGGTTTCTGGTCTTAAGATGTTCCATGATGTTCCAACACTCATGTCCTGAAACAATCATGTGCTTCTCCAAATGACCAAACCAACCAACTAACTTACAAACACACACGCAAAGTAAACCAGCTGTTTACCAACCTGCCCTGCATTGAAGAAATAATTCTCTCCAGCGAGTTTTGTTGGTGTCGATTGGTAAAAGTTATAACAAGTCCAGGCAAGCTGCAGAAAAGTGGGGCAAAACAGCAATAAGCAGACAATAGCAGCAACTTCACTATAAGCTCTAAATACATTTGAGACTCTAAACGTACCTCTTCAGCGAGTGAAAGAAACTTCTTTTCTTCATCAGGACCATAACCTGATGCTCCTAAAGCCAACATTCCAGGAGCAAAGCACGCCAATTCATCCATCTGAATATACATAAACGAGAAAGAAAAAAGACGTTGAGAAATGTCAAACAAAGAAAGCTCTCGACGTAAAGAGCGATTGAAATTAGAATAGTTTTTACCTTATCAATCAAATTATTTCCATTCTTCTCACATATGTATGTAAATGATGAAGGTGTTGATTTCTTGATCAAGCTTAGTAAACCTTTCATTGATTTCTCCCACATGTCTCTGGTTCATGCCATAAGGAAGACTTAGTCTTTATAATTTTTGCTAAATATTGAAATACTTGGGTATATCTACATGTATACATAGTCGAGCTTATATACCTATAGGGTTTCACTTCTGAAGTTTTGTTTCCTTGCACCCAGACTTTGAGCAAATACTCGTAAAAGCTAAAAAAAACAAAGTTATTATTAACTGTTACACAGCAAAGTCAAAAGCAGAAGACCCAACCAACACAAAATGAAATCTGGTTGAAGAATTACCTGTCTCCCATGGCACCAAATGTTGTGGTAGAGTATGATGGATTACCATTATCTGGATTTATATAAATTGGAAGTAAGCCATCCGCAGGGAAGTTCTTATTCAGTTCTGTAATAACCTTCTCTACCTGAGAGACGCGAGTTAACAGATGAGTCAATCTTTAGTAGCAAATGATTTCTTCAGCATTAAGACAGTACTAATGCAGATGGATTGCTCCCTTTTTCACACCAAATTAGGATATAACAAATATCTATTGAAAAAACTCAAAATTATAATCTCTCATTAGATGATCTATAAACCACACATGAAAGTAACAGAGAAACCTTCTGCTGATATTTTGGGTCCCCTGTCCTCTGGGAAAGGGCGATAAATTCGAGCTGCTCAGTGCCAGAATCTGCAAGAATACTGTCCCCCTATCACAGCAAGAAAATGTAACAATCAGCTAAAACTTGACAGACCGCAAGTACTCAATGAAACATAGCTAAACCCGACCACACTTGGTACCCAGTCTTAAGACACACAGCTTGTGATTGCTAGTGAAGTATAATATAGTTAGTTAAGAAACTATAGTTACCATCAACTCTAACAGCAACACCTGTTAAAGTCTAGGCCTTAAACACGAATGTTAATTGTTGCATAAAGAGAAACCAGAACATTCTGTTTCTGGGACTCCAGATCCTAGTTTTTACACGGGGCCGAAGCATCTAAGAAAGGTGGTCAGAATTTTTTTTAAGGTATCAATAGCCTCTAAGGAGTCCTCAATTGCTGGAGCAAATGGCCATTATATCTAGAAATGAATTAAGAATTGCATCCAATGTTAAAAGGCTTTAAAATGATCTAGATGAATAAATAATGCCTTCTTATCAAGATGACAGAATACAGCAGAGAGGGCACTCAGTAATCTAAGACTCACCCCTGCCGCCCACGAAGGATTGTGAGCATTTCCACTTCTCAAGTTTATAATATTGTAAGGTATACCCGTTGGAGTGTTCCATGCAGGCAACAATCTGTCTGCAATATCCTTAGCCTTTTCAAGGAAAAGTTTGTCCCCAGAAAGATCATACGCACTGAGAAGTCCGCCTACAACTCTGGAAGCCAATAAAGAGAAAGAACATAAGCAGATGCAATAAATCCGTTCCACATCTTAATGCAATAAAGAACCAACTAATAATCGCAGATCATCGACTCTTCCTATGACAGATACAGAAAACAACCACAGTAAACCTGTTAAAGCAACCTTATGGTTGTCTCAAACATACTGGCGTCATAATCCTTGTCGAAATCTAATGAGCTTGCAACCCACCTGCAAATAAAAGACAATAAGAAAATGAAAACTGGCAAAGATGGACGCATAAAAATTTGGAAGTTGTTAATGGAGACGAGAACAATTATGTGACTTAGAAAGAAGACGCATTATCATGAAGAGCCTGCAGTTACTCACTCTCTGGCTTTTTGGAACTGCTCATCTAGACCCATTATATAGAGTGTATCTAAAGAATCTATCATAGTTGCTCCGAGACCACCAAAGCTATCAGTACCATCTTTTGTCCGAGGCTGACAATAAAAAACGAAAGAAAGAAAATTAGCTTCAGACCAAAAGATTTTTTTGCAAAGTGCAGAAAGAAAAAAATCTCGGCACTTAACAACACAATACTTGCAGGCCTATGGAAAGTGTGGTAACTTCAGATAGGGTCATAGCAAAAGGCTCACCACACGAGGATGCACCAAATGCCATGATTAATATTCATTTGTAGATCTCATCGTCACTAGATTATGTATTGGCAAGGGTGAATTTTATTTGGAAAATAATTTTATACCTGAAGCTCATCTTTTCCCCATGCATACTTCTCATATGAGCTCCAAGCATGGATCATTGCCTCTTTTACTTTCTGCCTTCGCTGGGTATCAACTGGATCTTCTGGGACGTTCTTCGGAGTCTTCAAAGGTTTAGCATTGCCAACACCTTTAAGTTCTTCTAACTAGCAGAAAATATAGTTAGTTAGCTAAACAGTTGAAAACCATTACAAGCCCTCATAGTCGTCAAGATTCACTAGGTCTTAAGCTACTCAGAGTCCATCCAATACCAAATAGGCCTCGACCTGCATATTTCTAGAAAAAAAAACCACTATGAAACACGAAGTTGAAGAAAAGACGGAAACAGGGATCTAAGTTAACCAAAGAAATCATCCAAGGCTATAGAGTGAGAGGAAAATATCCATCTTACCATCTGTTCCAACCGTAAAACTTCTTCACTTAACTTGTCAACTTCAACCTGCATGCAAGACATAAAATTGGTTAAACAGCAGCAGTACAGGACAAGTCACAAATGATCACAAGAGAATCATTAACTTTCATGAAACAAAAAATATCATTACTTTCCATATTATTTTGATCTAAGTCAAGCAAATTAACTAACGCACATAGTTTCTTCCGGAGGAATTGATGAATTGAGCCCACAAAATAATCAATTACAGATCTTTTCTAGCAAAATAAGGCACTATATTCCGTATGAAGTGACTCCATAAATAACTCACCTCTCTAACTTCTAGACCTTAAGTCACAAAGGCAATAAACCATACCAGGCCTAAAACATAAGCTACGTTATAAAATTTGATTATGCTTATCAATAAGTTATGATACTAGAGCTGTCTCTTAGACAGAGGGATTAAGAGTCTATCTAGATTCCATGAAGAGACAAAACATACCTCATGTTCTCGGGTAAGATTTATACGATCCCAAACCACCATAGAAACAGAGAGAAACACGATGAATAGCAAAGCCAAACGCCTCGGCCTTCTGAGATAATACGCCGGATTCAGATATTTCCATAGCCCAGAACCACTAATTGATCTACCTCTCGCCATCTCAGCCACTCAACAAAAACAGAGACGAATTGGGAAATCAGATTCCATGAAACAGAGGTATATAAGGCGAAAAGCTTTCAAATTTCGAATCGTCTGATCCGAAAAAGAGTAGAAACAGAGAGAGAGGAGATGAGCTTTCTCAAAGAATCGATGTTATAGATCCGATTTAAGTTTAGTAGGAGGAAGACGAAGAATGAATGAAAAAGAAGAAACTTTACCACACAAAAAAAACAACTATTTATTTATTTGTCCGTCACTTTTCTTTATTTATTGTTTTGTGGATAAAATAATAAATCGAGTCTCTTTAGCCCCCACTGGTTCATTTCACCGCTCCGGCTCTCTCCTTCTTTCTTCGATTTCTCTCTCTCTTCAAATCGCCTCTCCGATATAAACTCGCCGGTTTTCCTGCCGTTCGTCTCTGTTCTTCTTTTCCCGGCGTTGTTCATCGCTTCCGAGCTTCCATCTTCACCGTTTCCAACGCGCTATATAGTCTCTTCGTTGAGTCTTCGACATCTTCGTTCTTCTCTTTTGGTGTTACTCCCACGAAAAGGTACCTTCCTTCGAACTCTTATTTGGTTTCGCGTGTCGAAATGAGAAAGCTAATCTCAAGAGGGGAAAAGTGGGTACTCGTTTTGGGTGGCTTTGTTGCAGGATTTGCTATTTGTTTCTTAGGGTTTTTTGTTTGCAGAAAATTAGTAATTGGATTGTGGAATTGCTATGATATGGTCTGTGTAAGGCTTGAAGCGTGTAAAGGTAGAATTTTGGGTTGGATCTGATTGATCCAAATAGGTTCTGTTGCTCTCTAATTTGAAGTTGTTTAAAGTTTATTGCTTCACTTATTGTAACTTAGGTTTTTGGTTGTTGTCACTTGAGATTATGTCCAACATCGGATCTTCATGCTGCCCTTCTACCATGATATATTAAAGCTTGAGTCTGTGTTAATCTCTTGAAAACAAACATTCATCCATGAGGTTGCCTGCGTTTCTGCATAGACTTGCATATGGTATTGACCTATTAGAATCCCATTTATTCGAAAGGATACTTAATAGGATGGTTCTTACTTGCTCTAACCCATTCTGTTTTTATAACCTACCTAGGTGTATATATATGAAATTCCCAGTTTAAATGTAAATTTTGTTTCACTTTCTCATTATCAACCAGGTATATTGATGAAAAGCAACCATGGATGACCTTCATGGAAGCAATGCTCGGATGCACATTGGAGAAACTCAAGACCCAATGCATGTGCAATATGATCATCATGCTTTGCACCACATCCACAGTGGAAGCGGTATGGTCGATGACCATGCTGATGGTGGCAATGCTGGTGGGATGAGCGAGGGAGTGGAAACTGACATTCCTTCTCACCCTGGAAATATAACTGACAATCGTGGTGAAGTAGTCGACCGAGGTAGCGAACAAGGAGATCAATTGACATTGTCTTTTCAGGGCCAAGTCTACGTTTTTGATAGTGTCTTGCCTGAAAAGGTGATTTAAGTTGTTACTGAGTTGGTTCTTTGATTGTCTCGTATCATTTCATTTTAAATCGTTTTTTGACTATAAGTGACACTGCAGCATGTGGTTGAAGGATCTAGTTGGTTTGTGTTTTGCACTTATTGAGTCTAATGAGTAATGCGTGGCGGCGCCTCTCACTTTCTTTTCAACATCTGCGGCAGGTTCAAGCTGTGCTTCTATTATTGGGTGGACGTGAATTACCTCAGGCACCCCCTACAGGCCTAGCATCATCTCATCAGAACAATAGGGTATTGGTAAGATTTGATACCATTTTTGGGACATAACTTTCACTTCCTTGGTGCGTTGCTGACTAATCAATGAAACAGGGTTTACCTGGTACTCCTCAAAGGTTTAGTATTCCACAGCGGCTAGCCTCTTTGGTCAGATTTCGAGAGAAACGAAAAGGGAGGAATTTTGATAAGAAGATTAGGTATACAGTCCGCAAGGAGGTAGCTCTGAGGTACATATATGTCTATATCAACAACTTGGTCTAGCTATACATCTTTTGAGATTGCTCTCTCATAATTAGAGTTTGTACCTTGATTGCTTTTGTTTTTTCCGGTATACAGGATGCAACGCAATAAAGGTCAGTTCACATCTGCCAAGTCAAACAATGATGAGGCTGCATCTGCTGGATCTAGCTGGGGGTTGAATCAAACGTGGGCTATAGAAGGTAGCGAGGCTCAGGATCAAGAGATTTCGTAAGTTAATAAATGCTTTGAATTTAAACTGCAAGTATCTGAATTAGTTATTAACCTGAACCAACTTGACGTAGAGATTATGGTTTTGCTAAGCATCTTAATACGTTGTTTTGCTTCCATAAAACATTATAGAGGTACTAGAACTCTGAAACTTATCAAAGACATACGCATTGCATATGTAATGTGTAGCATAGGTATGAGCCTATACTAATTGGTAACATCGAAGGACCAGTAGAGACAAATTCTTATTTAAAAGCTTTCCCATGCCTGCAAAATGTCTGCCGTGATAAGTTATTGGTGAAGACAGGTTGTGATGAACTAATCTTTATTTCCTGGAACTGAGAAATTTTATCTTGGAAGAGGATGCTAACTTTGGAATAGACAACTATCGTTTTTTAAGTCATAATAGATGATGAATATTTTTTCTTGGCATAGCCATACTGTAGTTGATTAAAAACATATCTGATTTTAATTCCTTCAAATGGTTCTTGAACCTGTAAGATGTCGGCACTGTGGTATCGGTGAGAAGTCAACTCCAATGATGCGGCGTGGACCTGAAGGGCCAAGAACACTTTGCAATGCATGTGGACTTATGTGGGCAAACAAGGCAAGCTAATTCTTATTTATTAATTGATCAACTCTCTCCTCTCTCTCTACATATTTGCTCATTTTGTAGCACATTTGATTCATTGATTTGTCTGTCTAAATGACGAGACTTATAATTTTAGGGTGCTCTTAGAGACTTATCCAAAGGCGCTCCTCAAACAGCCCAAAATCTTCCGGTAAATAAGAATGAAGTAAGCAACATCATGTTTTGACCAAACAATTTGTGGTGCTAAAACGAATTCATTCGTCTTTATGGGCACATGAAGTTTTATTATAAGACGTATGGTCTATCTTTTTGCAGGATGCAAATCTTGAGGCTGGTCAAATGATGGTATCAGTGGCCAATAACATAAGCAACTCACAGTGAACAATTTGGCTCTTGCCATTACAAGCAAGAGAAAGATCTCAACAGAGTCTGATCATCTCAGGTGCCTATATAGCTTTACTATCGTTTCCTTTGAAGAATCTGAGTCGATTTAGGTTATCCGGATTTGATCTATGACGATGTAATCTGGGTGATAATGCTCTGCGATGTTTGCTTTTTTATGATTCAAAATGCATCTTCATAGACTGTTTGTTGCATTGGTCCATACTCTGATGTAATGTTGCAGTCTGAGTTTTATCTGTTATAAGACAACTAACTTTATGTAAGAAAGATCTCACCAAAAGAGTGTCTCCTTATGGCCAGGGTTTGGACTTTGGAGGCTTATAGCCCCATGTGAAGTGAACCATCATGTTCTCTCCACTTTCAATGTCAAACTTACAGTCTAACAGAAACAAAATAATTGTTTGTGATGATAAATATTAGCCAAAGAAAATTGCCAAAAAGGAGAAAAAATCTCTCAATGCGACTGTGACTGCTTTCTTTGTGGTCAAAATCAAGGGCATAAAAGATTTTTACATAGGATTTTGTCTATAGACTTTTTAATATCCCAATTGTTCAAAGATATTTTAGATTCTATACTTGTTTTTAAAGAAAAATGCTCTTTTTTTTTCTTGCAATTTATTTTCTAAGAATTATCTTATATTTCATGAAAATCGCCTCGTAGTTTCATTTTGAAAAAATATTTGACTAATCCAAATATTTTTTTTTTTTGGTCGAAAGATAGGATTTTTCTCTGAAAAAAAGAAAAGAGAGATATTTTGCTCGTCTTCTTTAACTTGATGGGCAACACGCAGAGAACAGACCTCCGCCGAGACCTATCGCTGTGAAGTAATACCACGAAACGAAACCAAAAATCATCTTCCTCCCTTTCACAATCCAAACTCTTCTTCACATTTCTCTTTCTTTCCGTAACTATAGAGAGATTACCGAATCCCAATTCTCTGGGCCAAAAAAAAGAAGAAGCTTTCTTTCTCCCTTTGGGCATCAATTTATCCCGGGAAAATCCCGTTATTTTCCCTGAAAAAAACCCGTACTTACATGCTTTAAAAACTCTGAAATGCAATCATCGCATCGCCTCTTCTCTCGTCTCCTTCATTCTCCAGGGAAAGGTTACAGCAGAGCAAGTGTCGGCGGCTCACTTCACTTATTGTGGCAATTCGAGGAGAGAAACGATGGCTTTTTGGAATCTCATCGGAGTTTCACTTCTCTTATCCGTTCCAATTCGCAGCTAAGAGGGTTTCTCTCCACGAAAGGTCTCGGTGTGCGATGTTATGTTTCGCTCGATAGGGAGACTCCGTTAATTGATTCGTATTCCTCTCACCGGAGTATGTCTTCTTCTTCGTTGACCTAAAGTTTTCATTTTTGTATAGTGTGCTCTACTGGTTTACTGAGGGATAACTTAGTTGTGGAGGAATTTTTTTTGGGTTTGCTCGTATACAGATTTCTTCACTCGGGCGAAACAAGTGAAGAGAATTGAGATTAATGATCAACATAGGTAATGCTCCTTAGTTTTTTTGTTTGTAATGTGAGTAGTATCAGCTTGTGATCATGTATGCAGGTGTGGTTTAAGTTGAATACAGCTATTGCATTGCTGTTAGCTAACTACTTTTGGTTTAATGTTTGTTTGAGTTCCAAAAGTGGAAAATGTGATCTGTTGTTGTATCCTCGTGAAGTTTCAGTCTGGTATCTTTTTTGGGTAGAATACGGTGTTATAGCTTTTGTTTTTGGTTTAGTTTCATAGAATTTGTTATGGTTTAATGGTTCTGTTGCTTGGTCACATCTAATGATACCCTAAGCTCACTGAGTCAGCCAAGAAGAGAAATTATTCCATGTATATTTGGCGTACTTCTCTACTAGTTAAGCCCGCAGCTATATCCTTATTCGGTGTGTTTTTATTTTTTCGTCAACATTTTGCAGTCAAAGAGCTGTCACTACTGCACTATGGTGCAACTTCCTTGTGTTTTCGCTTAAGTTTGGGGTTTGGTGGACAAGTTCTAGCCATGTCATAATGGCTGAAGTAGTTCACTCCGTCGCTGATTTTGCTAACCAGGTTTGTGACTGTTATGTTTTTTTTTTTTCTTTTGCTTTTCTGTCCAGTTTAATGTATTAACTATTGGGTGCAGAGAAACTGATAAATTTTGATGTTATAGGCACTTCTTGCTTATGGGCTCAGTAGCTCAAGGCGTGCACCAGATGCACTTCATCCGTGAGTCTTCATTAATCTTATATATACTCTATGGTAGTGGAACAGAACAGCCTTTTTTTGTTTGAAAAATTCTTAGACCAACTTTTGTTTCTTTGCTCAGCTATGGCTACTCAAAGGAAAGATTTGTATGGTCTTTGATATCTGCTGTTGGCATCTTTTGCCTTGGGTCTGGTGCTACCATAGTTAATGGAGTACAGAACTTGTGGACTTCTCAGGTAATTGGCTTGATTTTGTGACCTTGATATCGTCTGCTATTTGATCTTCTGGGTTATTAGATATTCTTCGTCATTTCCTCGGTTGTCTATTATGCTGGATGTTCATCAATTTTGATAACCTTTGTCAGCCACCTCCAAATATGGATTATGCTGCTTTGGTAATTGGTGGCTCTTTTGTAATTGAAGGTAATAAAATTTTCTTGATCCTTCTGCATCTTGCTATGCTTCAAGCCTAAACTCTCAATGCTGTTTGTTTATCTTTACGTCTTAAAGGTGCTTCACTTCTCGTTGCAATTCAAGCTGTCAAAAAAGGAGCTGCACAAGAAGGCATGACCATAAGAGATTATATATGGCGTGGTCATGATCCTACTTCTGTTGCTGTTATGACTGAGGTATTAGTTTATTCTTGGATCAGTTTTTGAACATATTGAGAAACGGAGAAAAGGACTGTTATTAGAGTGAAGCATTGAAAATCACTGCTAAATTGTATTGTGTTTTAATTATCTGTTGGTAAATGTTGTAAACACGCAGGATGGCGCTGCAGTGACAGGTTTGGCAATTGCTGCAGTATCTCTTGTTGCTGTTAAGATGACAGGAAATCCTATCTATGATCCTATAGGATCTATTGTAGTTGGAAATTTACTTGGAATGGTATGTTTGGGCTCTCCTTAATAAATTGTGATATTATTAATCTATGTTACATTTCTAAACCAAAGAGTATGGAATCTAATAGGTGGCTATATTTCTCATTCAACGGAACCGACATGCCTTGATTGGAAGAGCAATGGATGATCAAGACATGCGTAAAGTTCTTCATTTCTTAAAGAACGACTCGGTACCAATTCTGCTTTACACAACCAGAAATCTCTCTCATACCTAACGGATGTGGAGGTGAACTCGGATTCAAAATAAGAAACTTTTGGTGTGTAGGCTGTAGATGCTTTATATGATTGCAAAAGTGAAGTGATTGGTCCTGGATCCTTCAGATTTAAAGCTGAAATAGGTGAGTTTCTTGAACTGTTGTGTTCTCCGCTCTCAAAGGATTGGATTGTTCCCTTGGTTTGAAAATAAGAAGATCAAAGGCAAAACCTTAGAGATCGAAGATAGTTTTGTTATATTCCGGATTTCTGGAGTGATTCCATTGGGGATTGTATTAACTGCTATATGCAAACAGATTTCAACGGGCAGGTTGTTGTCCAAAACTATCTGAAGAGAACTGGGCGTGAAGAGTGGGCGAAACAGGTAACTAAATTTGCAGCCTTTATCACATAGCTGATGGTGTCCTTGTGGCCTTTAGTTAAACATATGGTTAGTTACTTCAAAATTTAGAAAAACTGATGGTCTACTTACTCAGTTTCGGGAGGCTGCAAAGAGAGGAGATGATTCTGCAATGCTCAAGGTTATGTCAAACTACGGTATGCAATGCACCAAGTTTCATACTTGTGGATTTGTCATCGTTGATGTTCCAAGCTTTTTTTAAAAAAACAGATGAATCTGTTGCAGGTGAGGAAGTTGTCACGGCTTTAGGAAGCGAAGTAGACCGGTTAGAGAAAGAGATCCAGGAGCTTGTCCCTGGAATCCAGCACGTGGACATCGAAGCACACAATCCCATAGACCAATCTCTATGATCTGAAAAACTTGAATGTTTCAAGGTCTGAGTTATCGATACATTCCCTTGGCCTCAAGAATGAAGCCACAAAGTATGGTTGTAGTAAAAGCCTGGCCTCTTGGAGAAATTTAGAAAGAGTGTTATTTCAGGTGCTGATTGTGCAGATGGATTCTTCTATATCGTGTTTCTGGTATAGTAGAAGACTTGATTGTCTCATGAGTGTGACTTTTAAATTCTATGCGCAAAAGAAAAGGCTTGTTACTTGTAGAAACATTGAGTTGTGTAATTTAGATCGATATTATTTTATATGTTCACACAAAACTAGCTCATCCTCTCTTACTACAGTAAGTTCTTGCCTTTCTATGTTTTCTTTTCCGGAGATATTTGTTAACTTTCTTCACCTCTTCGATGATCAAGTTCACGAAAAAACTTTCGCTCCTGTCAATAACAAATCATCATTAGCTTCTCTTTGCTGGTTTAAAAGGTTTCTTGTTCTGTAAGAAACAAGCTTTGTTCTGACTTTAACCAAGAACAGAGTTTTAGAACATAAGTATCTCTTATCAAGAACAGTGGAAAGAGATCAGATAAAACATGTTGTCTTGCCAGCCCTAGTCAAGTCCCACGGACTCACGGGACATTCCATACCGATTAATTATTTATTTAAATTTCACAATTTTTGTGGTTGGTTTCATATTACTTTCAGTTGCATATAAATATATTAATTAGTTTACTTCTGCCGTCTTTCCACCAAATCTCCACTTCACCTTTTTGCAAAGAGTTAAAAAATAGTTTATTATATTTTATTTAAAAATATATATTATGTTGTTTAGAAATTTTTCTTATATATATATATTTTTGGATGAATTTTCATTTAAATTAAAAAGTAAACTTTACAGTAAAAGAGAAAATGTGTTGGTTTTTTTTTAAAAAGGATTTGCTAAAATGTGTGGTTTTTACTTTTATCCAATCTGTTGGACGAGTTCTCTTGTTTTCAAGATAAGTTTGATGATTTCTCTTTTCTGTTTCCACGTTATCTAAATTGTAAGATAAATTTTTAGCTATCCTAGGTTTGTTGATATTTTTTCGTAAACTATTCTCCTCCATTAAATCATCGTTTAAAATTATTATTATAATTTTATTATATGGTTAACATAGGGAAAAAAAAACATGTGGTTATAAAACTTTTACATATTAGATGAGGAAAAATCAGGAATCGATGGACAACCACCTCTTTGAAACCAAAATTTAAGTAGATAGATGACTTAAAATAGTTCTCTAAAATAACTTTTTAATTTAATGTTTGGTTGAAAAAAATGACTTAAAATAGATGTTTAGAAAAAAGGCTGAGATACATCTAACTTATATATATACATGTATATTCTGTTCATTGTTTTTAACTTTCAAAACATTAACAATTCTTTGACAGCAAAAAAAATTGACAAAAAACACCACTGATTCGTTCATAGCATATGAGATGTGTAAACCCTTTCAACTCTCGGTCACCATTGTAATTATCTTCACCATCTTCGCTATAGGTTTGTATTTATATTAACAACTGTTTTATGTGATGTTTTAACTATCTATAAAAATAAAAATAAAAAGATAGATGTTTTTTATAGATAATTAAAAAACATACCCCCTTCATTCCTTAAATATAGATGTTTTGACTATCTATAAAGAAAAATGATAGATATTTTAACTAAACTTATGTATGTTTCATGAAAATTGGCGTTTTAGCTTTCCATGCGATTAATGCTATATGATTATTGTTCATCAGCTATGATGATATATATATCTCTCTTATATTATCTATTGTTCTTTACGAATAATCAATGAAATAAAAAAAGTATCTTATTTGAAAATGTTTTATTAATATGCGTAAACCTGCTCAACATCAATCTTCACGAAACAAAACAAAATATAATATTTTTTTTATTATCAAAAACTGATATTTTATGTCTTAAATATTTGCTATAATAGGGATGATGGTGAAGGAAACACAAGGACAAAGAAGGTGTCATAAAATTCTAAATATAACGAATTATCATATAAAACCAGGACCATATAATGGCTATGTTGATGCCGGTGTTTCTTATATGGTTACCCCTCCTTGTGGCAGTAAAACCTGCGCCTTCTTATGTAGCAGAAACCATAATGGGACTGGTATTTGCCGGCCACCTTCCAGTAAAGGGAAACAAACAGAATGTCACTGCAATTCTATATGTCCTTAAATCCAGTTTAAATGGTGAACCGAAAAATCTATCAAATTATCGGATCACCAAGTTAAATCGGTCGGACCACCAGTTAATCACATTGTTAGTTTTATTTTTTCAAGAAATAAGACTTAATAAGTAACCCATAAAATGTACTCTAATGATTTGTCTTTGTATTTATTGTGTCACTCTGTATGTTTAAATAAATATTTATGGATTATAATAAATATTTTGTTCATTGCAATTAATTTTGAGGAATTATAAAAAGAATACCACTTTGATGATACACTTTTTCAAATATACCACTATTTGCTATTTATTTTCAAAAATACCATTTTCATAAGCTGATTTATAAAGTTTACAAACTTTCTCTATTTACAAACGGTACCTTATTAAACTTTATAAAATTTTATAATGTTTATAAAATAATATTAAATCTGGGTAAATTTGGTGACTAACAATAGAAGATTATTTAATTAAGTTTCTAACATTGTTAATTTAAAAATTAAGAAACTAACAAAGAGAAACTTTTTAAATCCATAATTATCCTTTTGTTTTATCTATATTATAAATAATGTCATTGGTCTGAGAAACATCAACAACACGGTTCATCCGTTGAAGTGTTACTATTCATCACCGGATTCACTATTCACATAATGGCACTGTTCATTTTTTGTTGAAAATATTGTATAATTTTAGCGATTAACTATTTAATTACCATGATAGTTAATAAAGTATCATGAAAAATTTACGTATGATGTGTTAACTGTATATTTATTATGTTAAATCAGTTATCAGATCATACAAAAAATAAAAATCAATTTAAAATTATGAATTAATGTTTTTTTTTTATGTACTGTGATTAAAATTTTTTTGTCTTTTTTATACATAAATTAACATGATAACAATTATAATAACAGTTTATAGAGAACGATAACATGTTAGATGTGTACTTGTTTTTTAACATGCTATATAATAGTGTAGATCGATAAAAGTTGTTACATTACTTTAATGATTGGTATCACGTTAAATAAAATATTATACTGTATAAAATATAAATATTAAATTAAGTATATCTTTTGAAATAATGATATGCATTATTTAATGGATTAAAACAAATAAATGTGCATTAACTTTTCATTTACCTTGATAATTTATTTGTTACTTGTTAACTTATGTGTTATATGTCTATCGATAATCTAGTTGTCACCATTTAACTTATACATTAACTTGCTTATTTAATTCGATAATGGTTCATTTAACATGATAACTTAGTTGGTGGAAATCAAACTATTCAAATATAAGGCAACACATGCTAAAAGATGTATTAGTTTTTTGTTTATGTTGTTAACTAAATAATTACCAGCTAATATTTTTATTAACGTATCTATTATGACGCAAATAATTAATTTATTTTATATTTAAAAAATTATTAACTTGCACACTAAACTTAATATTTATGTTTTATAAAGTATAATATTTTACTTAACACGATAAAAAATATTCTATAATAATATAATATATTTATTGATTTAATTTATTATATATCATGTTAACAAAATAAATAGACATCTAAATTTTTTGTTAACTTTTTGCGGATATTTGATCGGAGTTTTTGCCGAAATTGAAATTTTTTCTTCCGACGTCAAAATTACCTTAGGGGAATCTCATCCAACATGTTTAGCTCGTTAATATTTTTTTTAACATACGCATATGATAAGGAAAAAATTGGCATACATTTTCTTCTCTCTGTTACTTTGTGAAATAATAATTATTACCTAATTTTCAGATTATTGATAGTCATTTAGTGCAATTACTAAAATCTATATGTATCCATGTTTAATATAACACTTTGTTTCTTAAAGTTAATATGTATCCGTACGTGTTTAATATATTACTAGAGTTGGATCCATGCCCGACACGGGATGAAATGACTATATAATATTTTGTAATTCATAATTTTGGAATTATAATGTATGATATTATATTAAATAGTTTTAAATTTTGGAAAACTAATTAATTAAAAATGTATAATTTATAATAAGAAGTAAATTATATGAAGACTATTTAGTTTTCATCAACAATTAAAGATCCAAATTAAACCAAATAAAAACTTTATAATATTTATTTATTTTATAATATTAAAGACTAAAGACTAAGAATTTTATAAACCAAATAAACCAATTAAAGACTAAAAAATTTATAATATTTATTTTATTCAGTTTAATTATACGTATCAACTAAAAACCCAAATTAAACCAAATAAAACTTTAAATTTGGATGCCTATTAAATGAGACTTCCTACTGTTATTATTTCTTATCATTTTTATAGAATGAGTAATTTTTGTCCGTTTTAAAAAATTCAAATCATAACATATGCGAAAAAATAATTGTATTTTTTGTTTTATATGAATGATATCATGATTCATTTTGTATTCAAAAATAAAATCAAATAAAGATAAAAGTTGAAATGCAATGATTAAAAACTAATTAATATGATATAATTGGATATCAAAACTTACTTATTCAATTTGATTGGTTGTTAACGTTTTTTTTTTGTTAATTATTATATAATTTTTGTACATAATTAAATAGGACAATATCTTTGATGTTGTTTTGAAAAATCGGTTACAATTATGGGATGTTAAAGATTAAAGTTTATAATATTTATTTTATTCAGTTTAATTATACAGGTCAATCAAAAACCCAAATTAAACTAAATAACTACTTTAAATTTGGATGCCTATTAATTGAGGCTTCCTACTGTTATTATTTCTTCTCATTTTGGTCTTATTTATATACATCATTCTGAACCATCATTTATCTTTAAATCTGATATGAGACTTTAACATATATTCCTTTTTCATAGATTGATTAATTTTTGTCCGTTTTTAAAAATTCAAATCATAACATATGCGAAAAAATAATTCTATTTTTTTTTTATATGAATGATATTATGATTTATTTTGTATTCAAAAATAAAATAAAATAAAGATGGTACCAAAGCACGCTTTTAATATGTGGGTTACTCATCTTAACAGGCTCCCGACAAGAGTTAGAATGCGTGCTTGAGGTTTGAATATTCAATCGGACTGCTGTCTCTGCTCCAGACATGAAGAAACATGAGATCACCTATTCGTTAATTGCGAATTTGTAGCTGAGATCTGGGGCTGGGTTCTTACAAGACTAGACAGGCACATGCCTCTCTTCTGTTTCATGAATTAGATCAACCAGTTCAGAGGCTCCTTCTTTACTCTGAAAGTTATCAGCTCAAGCTACTATCTTCCACAATTGGATGCAGAGAAACAATGTCTTTCACAATCAACAAGCACTTTCAACACACTCAATCTTCAAGGCTATTGATCGTGAGACCATAAACACATCACCAAATCTTCTCCCATAAATCTATTGTTTCCTTGTTTTTAATTTTTTTGCCAGTCTCAATGTTTATAGGTCTATGCTTTGTTGTAAATCTGAACTTTCATTTATATGATATTTGAAGTTTAGCAACAAAAAAAAAAAAAAGTTCTCCTAGGGGTAGAAGATGATCCTAATGTACTTGGGCCGTTTGTGTAAGGAGTCGGAAGCCCAATTTAGTTGTTTAGTATCGTATGCTTATTTGTCGTCAATTTGGTTTGTTTTTACTTTTTAGGGATCATAACATTATAAAAATATTCCCTCTAGAGTAAAAGAGACATTTATTCATTAATCCAAGTCTTCCCAATCACAACCCTGGCAAAATCTCCGAGAATAATAACCTTTTTGGGTTGAGGTAATTTTGTTTTTCTTTTCAGCGAAGAAAGTGTCTCTGCTTTTCTCTCTCTCTCTCTCGCGCTTCTCTCTATCAGTTTTAGTTAAAAGGACACACACATGAAAATAAAGTCAAAGTGCTGGACTATTTTTACCAAGAATCCTCTGTTTCAATTTCTTGAAGAAGCTTCGGTGAAACCTTTGGCTAAATACATCAAAGAAAAACAACATAAAATATGTGTATGTATATATTATATGATCCTCTGTTTTTGCTTGAGTGTCTACATATGAATTTCCTCGTCCGCTATGATCTCCTGCGTTGAACATTGGCCTTGGGTGATGCTAGAGGAGCCTGATGGGTTCTGACCATTGTCGCTTGTCAAACCGCTGCTACCGAATGTCAGTGCCATTGTCTGGAATTTCTTCAAGTCTTGTCTGTATTGTGTTGAGAAATAATCCGACCTCCCGTCTAAGCTGTAGAGAGAGCTGTGTCCTGAAGCGACTCCTTCGGTTAGGTCATCTAGAGATAAGTTGCCTTGGAATGCTTGAACAATCTGCAGGTCGCAAAGCTTCAGGTTTTATCCTAGTGCCAAAAGGTTTCTGTATGATCGTACCTGGCTCATTGTTGGACGGTGTTTGGCTGAATGACGGACGCTAGCTGCAGCGCAAGCAACCACCCTCGTCATGTCGACCATATCAAAGTCATGCTGTAATCGCGAGTCAACAAGACCGTCGAAGTTGCCATCATTTAGAGCTTTTATCATCAGAGGTTTCGCCTGGAGCATTTTGGAACAGCTTAGAAGCTTATTAGAAACAGAGGAGTGGTGTTTAAGGAAAAAAAACAAGAAAAACCAACCCAATCAACGATGTTACTATAATCATCATCAGCTAAAAGCTGTGATTTATCAACAGGTCGACGTCCGGTTACCAATTCGAGAAGCACCACTCCGAACGAGAAAACATCTGATTTATCAGTGAGTTTCCCAGAAGAGGCATATTCAGGTGCCAAGTAACTGCATCCACAAGAGAAGGAGTTTAAAGATTGCTACTTGTTATCAACTTATGGTGAAAGAGCGTTTCATACCCGAATGTTCCCATAATTCGAGTAGAAACATGAGTTTCAGTGTCTGAACAAGACCTGGCGAGTCCAAAATCCGCTAACTGATGAATCAGGTTCACCATTATTAGTTTGTCCAATTGAAATAAATCCTTACAGATTTTTACAATACCTTTGCCTCATATCTATCGTCAATTAGAATATTTGCAGCCTTGACATCGCGGTGTATTGTTTTAGGGTTACCTAAATCAAACAAGACAAATAACTCTTTGACACCAACAGACAAAAACACCCAAAGGACAAGAACATTACTCACAATCTTCATGTAAGTATGACAATCCTTTAGCTGCACCCAAAGCAATCTTCATCCTCTTTGGCCACTCCATTACCGGTCTCTCTTTCTCTACAAATATATATTACCATAGCTTTAAAGTCAAAGTGTGAATTCACATAAGAGTCATAAACCATTATTGATTGCAAGCAAGTTAACTCACCGTGCAAATGAAACTCCAGAGTCTTATTAGACACAAACTCATAAACAAGAAATCTTTGAGATCCGCTTATGCAATAACCGAGGAGGGAGACAAGGTGCCTGTGATGGACTCTACTAATGGTCTCTATCTCTGCCTGAAACTCGCGTTCGCCTTGTCTGCTAGCAGCTTTAAGCTGCTTAATCGCAACCTCTTTTCCATCGGGAAGAACTCCTTTATAAACATAGCCAAACCCACCTTGTCCAATGAGGGTTGTCCAGGAGAAGTTACCAGTTGCTTGAGCTATGTCTTGGTATGGAAATGAGTTGATTGCAATGTCTGGGGAGCTACTATGATTCCATTGCTGAAGACTGCTATCATCTATAAAATAGTAATCAAAAGATTACTAGTTGGTGAAGACTGTGTGGCGTGTGCAATGTCTAAGCTAACTCACTAACATAACTTCATTACTCAAGAATGTACATGTACCTGAATTGGGATGACGACCAAGCTTGGCTCTCCTCTTCCTCCTGAGGATCACTAAACTTGCGGCTGCAATGACTAATATTAAAACAAGTGATGCCCCAACAGACGAAATGATGGTGATCATCTTCTGGTTGTTCGTGTTGGCGCATGAGGCAAGGTAACAGAGCTTGGGATTTCCTTCGATGCTAGAGTTTTCACAAACGTTGTTGAAAGACAAATTTGGTTAAAAAGGTTTTGACTATTTAATTAATTTTTTTGCTTTTTACCCCCATAAGGACAATTGTTACCTCATTGAAACTGATCTGGTTTGCACTTTATGAAGGAGACTTGTAGGGATTGAACCACTTAGCTCATTGCTTGATAGATTTCTAGTCAAAAACAGAGGTTGCAACATGTTAGTTTTTCTCTGTATAAAGAAGAAAGTTTTAGATTTTGTTGAATTTGCATCTGAACTTACATGACTTTCAGATTATCCATATTAGCTAGAAACTCCGGGACCGAACCATTCAAACTGTTGCTAGACAAATCACTGCAAGATCATAAATCCAAACCCATCAGAATAAATTCTTTACATATGACTTTAAGTCACAGCTCCTCTGCGTTTTCTGGTGTGCATGCATCTACTTACAGAATTTGTAAACTGGTAAGGTTTGATATAAAATTTGATATTTCTCCAGGCAAGCCACTTGCAGACAGGTTCCTGTTTCCAAAGATGAAAGATTTTAAATCCTTTCTTGAAACGCATACGAAGAACAAATCAGAAAACTTACAAAGAAATGATTTTTGGTTGCTCACTGTCGGTGTAACTGCAATTCACACCAGACCAGCTGTAATCCCGCGGCACGCATGGATCTCCTTCCCAGTCAACCTTGTCCACGCCGTAACTCGACCTGATGTTCAACATTGCATCAACTGAAAAAGCATTTTACTTAGGTTAGTAAATGTTGGTTCTTGATCAACAATTAGTCACAAAGTATTTAACAAGTTAGTTTAATCCACCTTCTTTTGTATCAGTTTCTTGCTGCGATAACGAGTTCAGCAAGTAGACCTCCAGGGCATTGAGCAGAGGCGGCATTTTGGAATTTGTGGTCCTTTGAAGCGAAAGCATATACTCTCCGTTTGCATTGGGTCCGGCTCCATCTACGAAATAGGACAAAGGGTTGGAACTTGTAGGTTTGACGGGTTCGTTGATACGCCTTCCGTTATACATTATGGTAAATTCTCTGGTGTCATTGGGATTGAGCTCTTGGATCTCAACAAAGTGCATGACAACGAAGAACCGTGAAGCCTGGTCCATTCTGGGTAGCGGAATGTTCATAGGAGCGTATTGATCTTTCGGAACGCATGCCGTGACCATGGCTGTGTCTGGCGGCTCGAACACATTTTTGTACAACACGCTTCTATTAGTGCTTATCCGCGACCAATCTTTGGAGTTATAAGGCGACCAGATGCGATCAAAAACATCTGCTCCGTACTTAGATTGGCTAAACCTAAAACGAAGAAGCAGAGCAAATGAGTTGTTAGATTCAGAATTTAACAAGGAATTTGGAAAAAATCAAACCTCAAGGATTGGTTAGAGATTGAGCCAACGTCTGCCCTCAATAAAGTAACCAAGGACCCTGTTCTACTCTTGTAAGCTTCGAAATTGAGTTTACGCAGCTCTAAAGCGGAGATGAATGGCGTTGAATCCCCTGTCTTGACCAGACAGACTTGTAACCTGTCAACGGTCAAGAGATGAATCATCTCATATACTTTTTCATCGGTCTCGTTGGCGGTTGACACCGTGGCCCATCGGTTCGGCCCCAGATGAAGGTCGAACTCCGTTGAGGGGTTTTGGTCATACCCGCCGTGTAAGAACGTTGCCCTGATTAGAAACCTGGTCCCTGAGGACAGGTTGAAAGTATAGCAGCTTCTTAAACCTTTTGGAAAACTTCGTACGTGCCTTTGCATAACAAGATACAAACAAAAAGTTAGAACGATGATAGAGGTTAAAGATTACATTCAAATGTTCAGTATTTTACCAGGTTTTTTTCTCTGAATCTATCCTGTACGGCGCTTTTATCGTGAATCCAGAACCTTTTGATGTATATTTTTTGTCTGATTGGAATATAAGTTTCGTGACTTCCTCTTCTAACTTTGTGCCTTTAGGAGAGCCACAAGAAAGGCTAACAAATTCTGTGGAAACCGTCAGAAAATAGTTAAAACTTGTTTTGTTTTTAAATATACCGTTTCTTTTTTACCTGAGTAAGTTGTTGGCAGAGTAATTCTAGAAAAGTATCAGCTTAAATATACCGTTTCTTTTTACTATTGCAGCTGATACTTTTCTAAAAAGCTAACTAATTCTAGTACCTAGGCTCTCTACTACGAAACCGATCGAAGAAAATTAGGTTCAGATCATAGATGAAAGACAAGAAATTAGGTTTAGTTACGACTCTTATCTATTGTGGGTCTATTTTAAAACATGATGGGCTGTTTTCTTTGCTCTAATTTATCAAGTCATTGATGGAGTTGGGACAAAGTATCTAAGGTAAAAGAGGGATCCAAAGTCTCGTTTTATTAAGTTTAGAAGCTCAAAGTCTCGTCGCATGAATAATTGGTCGGGAGACAGTTAGAGTTAAGAAGTTCCAAGGCCTGAGAGCTCGTAGTCGTAGCACACAAAAATAAAAAAATATCCTCGCTTCTCACGTGATTAAAAATATCTGGTGGTGTAATTGTTAAATCTCTAAAAAAATGATCGTTCCTACCTTACTAAATGAACCATAATATTGAGGAGCAAAAATTCTCAGCCAACTCCAAGTTATCATGTATAGCTAAACGCCAAAAAAATACCCAAGTTTGACTTTGTAAGCCGATGGGTATTCGAAGAGACCATGTTTTATTCTCTTAACGTCTGTGTTGGAGCAGGGTTTCACATCCGGTTCTGTTTCATTCTTACTACTCTTTTGAGTACATATTACTTTTATTTGCATATAAATATATTTTATTCTTTATAATTATTTTCTATTATATATATATATATATATATATAAATATGTATATATGTATTTGGTTTTTATGACAGCTTATTTAAATTGAAAAACAAACCTTTACAATAAACGAAACAATGTGTGGTTTTTATCCAATCTGCTTGACGGGTTCTGATGTTTCGGGATAGGTATGATGATTTATGTTTTCTTTATTTCCATGTCATTTCACCTGTAAACTTGTTCTATGTTTGTTGATGTTTTTTTTGTAAACTGTTCTCCTCCGTAAAAAATTATCAATAAAAAATATTATTTTAATTTAATTGTGTAGTTGACATTAAAAAAACATGTGGTTCTATGATTTTTACATATTAAATGAGCAAAAACAATAAGGAATCAATGGACAACCACGTTTTTGAAACCAAAATTTAAGGAAATAGATTACTTAAATTAGATGTACCAAAAATGAGATAAATCTAACTTTATATATACTTGTACACTTTATTCAATTTTTTTTTAACTTTTAAAACATTCATTAAGAATTCTCCGACAACAGAAAAATTGGAAACAACAAATTGTAGGGATTTGTGTGATCATTTTGTAAATTTTTACTAGTTTCCTTGTTTTTTTCTTTCAATGCACTAGTTTCATTGTTATTCATCCAATATTTACAATTTATTCAATTACTATACACGTAGTTATATATTCGCACAAGGAGGTGAGTCCATAAATCAATGCAGAAAATGTAATTACACAATTACTATATTAATATAGTAAATAATGTTTTCATTTAGATTTTATTTAAATCTATGAATGAATAACAGCCTCGTAGTTTTTGTTTACTAATTCAATCCATTAAAAGCAAAATAATATTTATTACATTAGTTCCAAATTTCTAGTAAAATTGAGTGTGAAATATGTGCAAATGCACTAGTATATTAATAATCTAACATTTATTATTAAAAAATCAGCATTTGTCAAATTTTATTAAGAAATCTAATATTTTTTATCTTAACTAATATGTATGTACATTAAGGTAAAACATAAAAATATGTTAAGGAAAAAAAAATCTACATATCTATAAAATATAATAGGAGAATTTTAAAAATAGCACTTTTCTGATACCATTTTTCAAAATACCAGTATTTGCTGTTAATTTTCAAAAAATACCACCTTAATAAGCTTATAAGATACTTATTACAAATTTTGTAAGGTTTTAAAAAGTATTTATAAAAATGCATAAATTATTGTGTTTTTTCATTAAAAAAACGTTTTTTTCAAAGTTACACAAACCTCTATACTAAAAACAATAGAACTTGAACAAAAAGAAATAATCAAACTTAAACTTCAAAAATTAAGCATTAAATTAAAGATTGATAAGAGCTTTAAATTAATTTATAAACCTTTACAAAGCACGTTATAAAAAATGATATTTTGAGAAAAAAAATGTTAGTGGTATTTAAAAAAAAAAACCAAAAGTAATACTTCTCGAAATTCCCCAAAAATAGTTTGCATGAACCTTACAGGACAATATTTTAACTGAATTTTGATTATAGATTAACAATATTTTAGACTAAATCTGGATATTCGTTCTATTACTCTATTTTGGATGAAAAGGTAACTATAAGTTACAATATTATTAAGTTTTGTCACGGTGAGTTACATAAAAGCAGAAATAATCAATAAAATAAAATAAAAAATTGTATTTTATAATGTCTTATTAACATGTGTGAACCTTCTCAATATCAATATTCACAAAACAAAATATAATATCAGAGAGTTATAGCTCAAAGAATCTGGCATATTGAAGGCCAATCCATGTTCGTCGCAGACTGGGAGCCTCGTCTCTCTCCAACTATGCCAGAACTCTCGAAAGTCCCGGTTTGGTTGGAACTCCGAGGAGTTCTTCCCCAATTCTTCTCGGAGGAAGCGCTTGAACACGTTGCTGGTTTAGTCGGGCATCATGTTTTCCTCCACCCAACTACAGCCAATCTCACTGACTTAGAGGTTGCACGAGTATTCACAATTGTGAACATCACTAAGCCGTTGCCGGAGGCCATCAACGCTCAGTTTGAGACAGGGGAAACATGCAGAATTGAAGTTTCAAGCCCCTGGTTACCACCTATATGTGACTTTTGCGAAGGTATAGGGCACTCTATCAAAAGATGTCCTACTGCTCCCATCCTTTGCATCAACTGTAACTCTACAGCTCACTCTACTGATGGATGTTCTAGAGTGAACAAAGCTTTTCCTACTAAACCCTCTCGCCATGCTTCTCAGAAAAGGAAAAAACCGACTAGGAGAAGAAAAGAAAAGGCTAAGTGTGCCTCTACTTCCCCCTCTGCCTCTGACAAGGAAGACACGTCTTCTACGACTGCCGAAAAGGTTAACTCCACTACTCCTGCAAAGGGTGGCTCTCTTGTCATCGACATCGGTCTCCAAAAACCGCAGAAAACCCGTATCACCTCAAAAGATAAGGGCAAAGGTATCATTCGAAACTCCTCCCCCTCAGCTCACTCCTCTTCAGACTCGGAGTCTAGAGAGGAATACTCTTCTTCGGATTCCCCCTCTGAAGAAGATGATAATCCACCTGAGGATTCTCAGTTCATCCAAGTCTTGTCTAAAAAGCAGCGACGCCACGAGCGAGCCTCTGCGGGGAAGGGCTCTAAACCAAAATATTTTAGATAATGGCTAAGTCAGATATGTTTTGTTGGAACGTAAGAGGATTTAACAATAGGCTAAAGCGGAGAAGTTTTAGGAAATGGCTACGGCAGCCCAAGCCGTTTTTTGGGAGTATTATTGAGACTCGAGTTAAGTAGACCAAGTCTCAAAAATATGTTCAGTCCACTCTCAGGGATTGGAACTTTGCAGCAAACTATGAATTCGCCGAGCTGGGCAGAATCTGGGTGGTGTGGAATCAGTTAGTCAAACTGAGTATCTATTCAAAGTCGAAACAAATGATCACGTGTATTGTTACAATACCTTATGTCACTAGTGAGATTGTTGTCTCTTTCGTGTACGCCTCCAACTTCAGACATGAAAGACAGCTTCTTTGGGACGAAATTTGTGTGTTGGCTAGGGATCATGTGGTAAGTTCTAAGCCTTGGACAGTTATGGGGGACTTCAACCAGACTCTTAATCCTTCTGAACACTGAGCGGGGAGTACTCGGGTCAGGAAAGGTATGGAGGAGTTTCGAAACTGTGTTAACTATGCTTCTCTTCAAGATCTCACAATCAGAGGGAATATGTTCACCTGGTGGAATAAGCAAGACTTGAATCCCATTGCGAAGAAGCTGGATAGAGTTTTGGTTAACGACGCGTGGATGTTAACCTTCCCCCTCTCTTTTTCTCAGTTCGCAGAACCTGACTTCTCTGACCATGCTCCAGCCACCATTGAATTGGGTCAGAGATCGCCCACCAAACGCCACTTCATGGTCTCGCACTTTCTTCTGGACCACCCAGAGTTTTTGCCAAGACTTCTCAACCATTGGCACCACACTGATACCCCCGGAACAGCGCAGTACTCTCTTACGAGGAAACTCAAAAGTCTGAAAGGTGTAATCAGAAACATCAACAAAGAGTTCTTCTCAAATCTGGAAATCAGAGTCACTGAGGCACACGACAAGCTCCTTCAATGTCAAAAGGTTTTGCTCGCTTGTCCGACCCCTCTCTCCGTGGGACGGGAGAAACTTGCCCATAAGAAGTGGATGTCACTTGCTATTGCACAGGAAAAATACCTGTTTCAAAAAGCTCGAGTGAAGTGGGTAGAGAGTGGTGATATTAACTCCGCTTACTTCCATAGAGCAGTTGCAACAAGACGGTCTTCAAACCAAATTCATTAACTGGTCAATGATGCTGGTCGGAGAATAAGCAAAATGACTGAGGTGCAAGCCCTTTGTGTGTCTTACTATACAAACCTATTGGGAGATCACCATCCTCCTCTATCGACTGTGGAGTTTGATATTATCACCGCTTTCACAAGATTCCGCTGTGATCCTGCTCAGGTGTCCTTCCTGCTGTCTGCATTTTCTGCCTTTGACATAAAGAAGGAAATATTTGCTATGCCCCCCCAACAAAACTCCAGGACCAGATGGATACACTGGTGAGTTCTTTAGAAAGGCTTGGGATATTATTGGTTTTGATGTGGTCTATGCCGTGCAGGAATTCTTCAGAACTGATAAGCTGCTCAAACAATTGAACTCTACGGCCCTGTCTCTCATCCCTAAAAACATTGGCGCATATAGGATTGTTGATTTCAGACTAATTTCATGCTGCAATGTGATCTATAAGGTCATTTCGAAGCTTATAGCCAAAAGGTTGCAAACCCTCTTGCCTCTCATGATCTCGAACTGTCAATCTGCATTTGTCAAAGGTCGGCTTCTGGTTGAAAACGTGCTGTTGGCTACTGAAATGGTCCAAGGTTTTGGGCGAAGTAATATCTCTCCCAGAGGCTTACTCAAAGTCGATCTTCGAAAGGCATTTGATTCTGTAAGGTGGGATTTCATCATTCGGGTACTAGGGGCAGCGGAATTCCCTCCAAAGCTAATCGGTTGGATCGAACAATGTATCACTACTCCCTCCTTCTCCATCAATATTAATGGAGACTTGTGTGGCTACTTCAAAGGAGGCAAGGGGCTGCGGCAGGGAGATCCACTCTCCCCTTCCCTTTTTGTGATTGCAATGGAGGTCCTTACTCAGTTACTCAACGCCAAATATGACGATGGAACCATAGGGTATCACCCTCTCGGTAGGAATCCATGTGTCTCCCATCTCGCTTTTGCTGATGACCTAATGTTGTTCTTTGATGGAAGCAAAGAATCTCTACAGGGGATCTCGGACGTGCTTGACAGGTTTAAGGAGATTTCTGGTCTAGCTATGAACAGGGATAAATCGACCCTCTTCCTCGCTGGTCTCTCTCAAGATGATGAAGACCATATGGTGCATTTTGGGTACCAAAAGGGCTCCCTTCCTGTCAAGTACCTGGGAATGCCTCTCCTACACCGAAAGCTTAGGAAAGCAGAATACTCTTACCTCACAGACATGATCCTGACGAAGTTTAATAGTAGGGCTGTTAAATGTCTCTCGTTTGCAGGCAGACTCCAGCTAATCTCATCGGTGATTTATAGTATGGTGAATTTATGGGCTTCCGCCTTTGCGCTTCCTCAAGGTTGTTTGAAATACATCGAATCCCTTTTCAATAAATTCCTCTGGTCGGACAATATGGAAAAACGCGGTTCCACCAAGGTAGCATGGCAAGAAATATGTCTTCCAAAGGCTGAGGGAGGGTTGGGTCTACGAAGCTTCAAAGCCTGGAACAAGATCTTAAACCTCAAACTCGTGTGGCTGCTATTCATGAACAGTGGCTCCATTTGGGTTGCGTGGATGAATGAGCATATGCTCAAGAACAAAAGTTATTGGAATGCTGAGGCAAATTATGGCTCTTCATGGATTTGGAGATTCATCCTCGATCTAAGACCTTTGGCTAAAAGACTCATGGGTTGCACTATAGGAGATGGGAGATCTGCAAGCTACTGGTTCGATGAGTGGTGCTCCCGAGGTCGGCTGATAGATGTCTTGGGTTCTGACGGACCAAGACTTATGGGAATCCCGCTGACTTCAACTGTCATTGAAGGGACAAGCTCTAACGGTTGGAGACTACCTTCTCTGAGAACCAGGAACCCTGAGCTTGCCTTGCTGCGAGCGGAACTCCGATCCCTGGAACCCCCATGTAACTCCAGGGGACCAGACTCTTTCACTTGGGGAGAGAAAAACCAAAGGAAACCGTATTTCAGCACAAAAGGAACCTGGGCTTTGCTTCGCCCATCGGCAGAAGAGAAAGAATGGAAGAAAGCGGTTTGGTTCGCTAGAGTTGTTCCGAAACACTCCTTCACATTTTGGGTTGCAAATCTCAACAGACTGCACTTAAAGACTAGACTCAAAGATTGGGGTATGAACGTTGATACGTCTTGTGTTCTCTGCTCGGGGGAGGCTGAATACAGAGACCATCTCTTCCTCCATTGCTCTTACTCGCAAGAGGTTTGGTTCAAGGTTCTTCACTGGCTGGGACTTCCTCCTCTGATCTTCACCAATTGGGGAACATTAGTAAGCTGGTTACTTGGTAGATCATCGGACCTCTCCTCCACTCTCAAAAAGATAGTTGCGCAAAATACTATCTACTCATTGTGGAGGGAGAGGAACTCACGTATGCATGGGGGCAGCTCTGCATCTTCAGAAGCTTTGTTTCGACAAATTGACAGGACCACTAAGGATATTCTGCTTGCTCACCGATATAGGAAACATGGCCGAGGCCTTCTTTCCAAATGGTTTGCTTACTCTTAATGAAGATTGTAATCGTGTAACAGCTGTATTCTCTCTAGTTACAATTGGCTTTTTACCTTTTTTTTTGGGCCGCTGTAACTATCTTTGAAACTTTTATAATCCTAAAGTTCCATCTTTTGGTAATATAATTAACATTTTATAAAAAAAAATATATATAATATTTCTATTTTTATTAAAAATGGAAACTGATCTTTTATGTCTTAAACCGTTAAATGTTTGCTATAACAGGGGTGATGGTGAAAGAAACACAAGGACAAAGAACGTGTTTAGAAGTTATAGATACACAGAATTATTGTCAACCATATGGATGTGAATTACTAAAGCCAGAAGAGCCAAAAGCAATGTGTGACTGTTGGAATACATCAATGCCTTGTGACAGTAAAATTTGTGCTGATCTATGTGCCATCAAGAGGAAAAACGCCAACGGGATTGGTACTTGCAGGCCACCACCACCATCCATCCAAGAGAAAGGGAAAGGGAAAGAGAAAGGGAAAGGGAAAGAGAAAAGGAATAACTTAGAATGTCACTGCAATTTTATATGTCCTTAAAACCAGATTAAATGGTAACAAACTATCGGATCACTTTAACCAAAAAAAAAAAAAAAAATTATCGGATCACCAAGTTAAATCGGTTTAATCACATTTTTAGTTTTATTTTTTCAAGAATTCCTAATAATAATATTTAATAAGACTCGGTAATTAAGTAAACCATAACATGTACTTTATTGATTTGTGCTAGTGCTAGTGTGGTTACCGTGTCACAATATATGCTTAAATCCGCATAATGTATGTATGTATGTATGTTAATGTTGTTTAAAAAAATAGACTAAATAAAAATATTTTGTGTTTTTCCAATTAATTTTCCTTTTTCATATAAGATAAATAATTTACTTACAAATTTTAGACATAGCATCTCATGACTACAGAAGAAAAATATGAAACGTAGAAAACTCTAAACAATTACAAAAAAAAGGGAAAATAAACGTATGTATATGTTGATAAGTTGATTGCTTGACTTTTTAGAACAACCAACTTAATTAGACCACTGACTTATATATAATTCATGTTTGTCGACAAAGACAGATCGTATATTGCATTGTTCTCGCACGGTTGCTGCATTTTGTGCATTTTCACAGGAATGTTGCAACAGCAAAACAAAGTCTCGCTGTATCCTCTATACTCCTCCTGACTAGTTGTATATAATAAATTGAATAGGATGCAAAAGCTATGAGCCAATAGATTCAAATTGTAACTTCCAACAGTTTTCTTTCCTAAACAAGACAACCCCCAATGAGAATACTTGACTAAAAATCGAATTGGTATCGAGCTAAACTTATCAATAAACAACCGGGAGAAAACCTGGTAACTAGATTGGCTTACACTTGGTGAGAAGACCCTTTCATGGATTTCGTCCCACCTGAGAAGTTCAGCAAAAGCATGAATACGCCAAGTGGTTCTTCTTTGAGATGTAGGGAGAGATGTAATCAGTGGAAAGACCGGATGTTCCTGAGATCTCGGCTGGAACTAGAACTTGAGGCTTGCCTAAAGCTATCCTTTTTCCAACTGTATTAGCGTAAAACAGGCCGGGAATGGCTGGCACAAATACATCACTCCTTGAACTTATGTAGAAGTCAATAACGTTTTCATATTCAGAATTTTCTAATTCAAGATACTTGGATTTCTTATCTGATGGCATTATCGCCTCCTGCCGTTTATTCAGAAAGCAATCAAGATTAGCAAATGAGTGAGAACTTGGGAGACTAAAAGAATGAGGATTTTGTCACACCTTAGTAAACGTTTTTGGGAAAATGTCCTTAAGAATGTTGAGGCTGCTCTCCCATCTTGGCTGAGTCAGATATATAGTTGTATCGCTGTCAAATCCAAGCTTCCTCAAGAACAATGCGATCTCTTGTGCGTTGTAACAGGTTTTGGATCCCACTGCACCTGTTTCATGGCAGTTCTTCTTTTCAAGTACCTCAACCCTCAAGTCTATGGCTATGAAACGGCCACCGGATTTCTTGCTATGTGTCTTCAGCCGCTGAATCATAGATTCAACCAGTTCATTCACTCCGGGTTGCAACTCCAAGGAACCAAACATTGCCAAACAAGAGACAGGGTCAGTCTCAGCATCGCGCGAAGACTTCCTCAGATTCACGGAAGGGAAATAGGTTGTGACTCTGATGTTTCCTTTTGATTTGAAGATGGGATCGATATGTTCCTTGATGTAATCTTCTGCAACTCGGGTAGGAACCTTAACAATGGCGATATCTCTTAGAGATACGTGGCTCGGCAGTTTTCTAACAACTTTGACGACACTTTCCAAGCTTTTAACGAGTTTATCCACATCATAGATATCTTCAAAGTTCCTGGTCAACCATTAAAATTTGTTCATAAACCTCAGAGAAACCAAAATGTTTACGAAAATACAAGAACCACTAACATTTCATCACCAGGTTTGCTTCCTCTTATGTCGGGAAGCACCAGCGCTGCTCCAAGATGCTTCGCCACCATCACGGCATCAGTAATCTAAACAAGATGATAAAGTTAACAACATAGAAAAACCAGAAGGCAAAGATAAAGGAAATTCAGCAGCGAACTTACAAAATACTGAAACAAGAAAAGGCGAAAAATATTAAAGGATACCTGAGAGACATGGTATTCAGGACCATTCGTTAAGGAGAATGTAACATAACCCTTTGACGATACCCCTTCATCTGCAACACCAGAAACATTAACACA
Organism: Kernera saxatilis; assembly: GCA_900406395.1. Classification (NCBI taxonomy): domain Eukaryota; kingdom Viridiplantae; phylum Streptophyta; class Magnoliopsida; order Brassicales; family Brassicaceae; genus Kernera; species Kernera saxatilis. The sequence continues at coordinate 43,091 of OVAY01000057.1, forward strand.
AACCAAATATAAAAAATCCGCAGAGAAGATAAAAAAACAGAACCAATCTGAGAAAAAAAACCACAGGCATATTATTACCAGATTGAGAAATGGACCAACAGGGTTTAAGTTCATGGCTATCTTCCATCCAAGGCCCTTTATTCCCTTCAATGGCTCTAACAAGTCCATCTTCAACCGCTACTTTTGATCCTTGGAATTCAATATCATGAGCATCTCCTTGCACTTTTTCCTGTAAAAGCACAAACACACGAAGAACTTGAGAGAAGCATTTGGAGTTTTAGCTACCAATAGAGAAAACAGCTGATTCGATCCTTCTCTTCAAAGTCTGAGTCTTTATGATCAATGCAATTCAATTCACATTCGATCCAAAATGAATAAAATTGGGGTTTTTTTGAAGAAACCCTAACAAATCCTAAGACTTGTTATAAACTAGATCTGCGATCCACGAATTACACAGATAAAGAAAAACCGATCAGAGAACCCCACTTGAAATTAGCTCAGTCACTATCGCAGAAGAGCAGAGACATGTCGGTTAATACCTGAACAGCATCAAAGTAATCTCTATGAAGCATTTGTCCGAGCATCACAAACATGGTAATGGTGAGAATTCCAGCCACCACTTGCCTCAAATCCACACCCATTTTTCTTCTTCTTCTTACACTCTCCTTCTCTCTCTAGAAATGGGTTTTGAAGGGTTTCACGGAAATTGAGGAGAATTAGGAATGGTTAAAAAACAAAAAAGAAAGAAAAAGAGACAAGATTTAACAAATCTGAGTCCCTTTTGATGATTTTGTCAAAAAGATACTTTGTTTTATAATAATTTTGGGTGTTATTGTCAGTGTGTCAAGTCGCTGCCTTACGCTCTATCTAAAAACCAAACACGGCCACCGACACTCTCGCCGTGAATTCTGGTATTTAACTCAACGGGTTGATTTTGACTAAACCGGATACGTACCGGCTTTTATTTCAATAAAACCGGGTTTCTACCATGTCGAACCAATATGAGAAACAAACTCATTTGTATTATTTTGTGTCAAACAAACTGTTACTTACCAACAAGTGGTGTGGGTGGTATTGAAAAAAAATCTGTAAAAGTCAAATTTTAAAATATTTTCCTTAATTGACATCTTCTATAAGTTAATTAACTATGAAATTTAAAAAATAAAAATAATAATGAATCATTGAATTGTATGAATATTTGTCAATGTAATTATGAACTTTAAAAATAAATTAGAATCTTGCGTTGATGGTATATAAAAAATGGACAAGTGACTTGCCAGTTGCCAACAGTTATTTTACTAAGCAAGTTTGCATTATTGACAAATGGAGTACAATTAAGTTTTTTATTCTTTTTGGTTCAAAAGTACGATTGAGTTAGAAGATATACAAAATTAAATGTGAATTTTTTAATTTTTTTTGGTCAAGACAACATTAAATGTGAATAAATGAGCAATTGTGCAGAGAAATGTGTAATCTATATCATCAACGGTAATAAAGTCACTAATGGTATATTACCAACAAAGTTATAATAATTTCTTTTTAAAAAAATACTAATATTTTTATTTGTACAACGTTATTACATACCAATAAATAATAAACATATATGTAACGCACAAAGTCACAAAATGTATTTTTTGAAAAACTTATTTTCAAAAAAAAAAAGTAACAAAATGTAAATGTAAAGTTAAACAAATTTCTTTTATGTAACATACAGTAACTTGGTTTTAAACTTTACAATTATAATTTGGTGATGTGATCACACAAAGTCAAATTTAATTATGTACAAGCTTGCGACGTGTTCAAGTGATTACTGTTTACCTTTTTAAAATCAAAATTTTTTTTAATTTTTGTACCGTTTAGTTTGTGGGTCATATTTTTGTACCGTTTATTTCCCAAATTATCACGCCATTATCAAACTAATCAAGTCTCATGTACCCTAAAGATAAAATTTGAAATAAACATTTTTCTTGGAAAGTAAAAGGGATGAAAGCTAAGTACAAAATAAAATCATATTTTCCATTACCAAAGTTCTTTTAAATAAAATATAATACGATCTGTTGGATGGGATCAGACTAAATCAGATCGGAGCAAAGGTAAAAAAATAATAATTTGGGGTAGCTTTTTTTTTTTTTCAACTAGTTTGGGTTAAACTATTTTAATGTTTGGTATATCTTATTCAAAAAATAAAAGGAGGATTGGTCTAATGTCTAAACAATCATATATCAAAGAGCTAAATTGCAAAAATATAACTTCACCATATAATGTATTTAGACAAATAACTATGATAATAAATGCGTAAATAAATTAGAGTTTTTTTTTAGCGTGATTTGATAAAAGTACTCTTTTTGTTAACTAGCTAAATTAGAATCACACATAAAACTTTTAATGGATAAAATTATAAATTTACACCCACGTTATTTAGCTAGTTAAAAGAAAATCATAGACATTTTCGTAAATATGTTTGATTTTATGGTCATTTGGCGAGTATTCTTTATAACCCGTCGTCGACTCCAACCCACCACCATATCTCCGACTCCAACCACCACTAATCCTTTTCCGCCGGAGATTTCGACGAAAATCACGAACTTGACCCACGACGGCGCTCGCCTCTCAAGAAGGTTTTCAATTTCTTCTTGGAAAATTGGAACCTTTCTTTTGGTTTGACCACGAGACTGTAAGTTTCAAATCTCTCAATTCAAAAACGCAAAACAAGGCTCTTGCTGAATCATCACTTGAGTAATCTTCTTGTGTTCCTTCAATTTCATTAAGTTTTTACAATAGATGCAACTTAAGTTTGAAGTTCTCAAATTGAAAACAAAGGAGGCAAACAGAACATAGAAAAGAAAGGATCCGGCGAGGGGTTGATTATCTGAAGTTCGTTAGAATCATCACTTGAGTAATCTTCTTGTGTTCCTTCAATTTCATTAATTTTCCACAATTCCACATTACAACAAATACACTACACACCTCTTTAAGTAAGCCTAACTTAAGCTAATCATATAGCTTCTAATGTTAAGTGAGAATTATTCTGACTAGTGCCCAAATCCATCACTTTGTTCACAAAGTGTGAATACTTGTATCTCTTCTCTGTTTCTTCTCTCTTCTGAAACATTGTCTTCAGCTTCATCTCTAAACCCTTTGGAGTATAGTTTGAATGCTTACCATCACTCCAAGGATCTTCTTCGATTCTGTAACTTTGTAGGTAACTCTTGTATCTTGGCACAACCGTTCTTACCATGGCTTCACATATCTTCCATCTCAACTTTTCGTCCTCAACAACCCAATTTGATTGCTTCGTGTACATCTCATCAAAGCCTTTAGCAAAGGCTTGTAGAGGTCGTTTCAACGACTCACGGGCTAGTTTTCTTTTCACAGGAGATGATGATGATGATGATGATGATGATGAAGAAACTTCTTGAGCTTTGTAGTTGAGTAGAGATAAGAGCTTTCCCCAGCTTTCTTTGACATATAGCGCAGCGTAATAGTCTCTGTACTGCTCGTGTGCGCTCAACCAAGACTCTCCCATCATTTTCCCGAGATGAGTCTCTCTCAAACCGCAGAAATGGCAGTGATTGTTCATCATGAAGATGTAAGAAAGAGCGGGTTCTTTGTTGGAACTCGACCACGCGTCCAGATTCAAAGCTATCTCTCTCAGTATGTTGTAGATGTGACCTGTGAGAAGCTCTTCTTGGTACTTTTCGTTTTTCCAGCCCAAATCTATCTCGAGAATCTTCGACAAGATTGGCTTGTTGTTGCACCCCAGTAGCTTGTTGCAGTACTTAGTCACAACACTCACAAGCTTGGGGACACCACCATCAAGAGGAGGACAATTTGGTCTTTGTAGCTCCACCTGACAAGGTAACTCCCAGAAGATTTCGCAGACACCATTAACGAGATTGCTAATTAGCTCCCTCGTGACTCTGCGTATCTCTGAACATTGTTCCCCTCTAAATAGCCGGTTAAACTCAATTCGAATGTTGTCCATTGTAGAGAAACAATCTAAGAGCTTTAGCAGCTTTGGTGGATCTTTCTTGCATTTGCTGATTCTTGATCCAAATCTGAGAAGCGGAAGGATTGTTGAGTTTGTAGCTATTTCTCCAAAGCAACGCAATGGAACATCTTTTCCAACATCTTCAAATACTTCATAGCAGAGCTTACTCTCAAACTCGTAGATCTCTTTCACCGCAATCTCCATATCCAATCTCCATTGATCTATATCACCTTCAATATCCTGCACATTATCAGCTTCTGTGATTGTTTTCTCGATATAACCAATCTCAAACCGTTTCTGAACGACCGTTGTGCGGACTTTGATGTAAACAGGTACACAGTTTGTTAACCGCGTGTGAGCATCCAATCTCTTGATGATAGCCTGCAAATTTCTCAAGTTAGCTTCTGACAAAGCCTCCTGCTCCTCCTCTTCAAGAATCCGCTCGAATTCTGCCTCGAGATTCTCCAACGCTGTGCAAAGACTCCCTCCTCTGAGATAAGCTCTAGCCTCGGTCATTTGCAATTCCCGCAGAAGCTCTACGGAAGTCTTGAACCGCAAACCGCAAGGATGATCTTCAGGCATTCCCTTTTCTGTCAGGAACTCGGTGGTATCTTCAAGCCAATTAAGAGCAAGAACACAGCTACTGGAGAGAAGCTTCATCGCTTCTCCAAGACGTTTAACATCCGAAACATAACCAAGGACTCCATCACAGGACATGAGAGATCTCTCGAGTTGTTGAACCGAAGAAAAGACTCTTAAAACAGCGGATATCGGGGCAATGGTGTGACGGATATGATCAGAGAAAGGAGAAGATCTCCATCTCTCTACTTTAACATCAGCTTCTAAAGACAGCAACTTGGTGTTGATCTCTTCAAGCTTCGATCCTGTCTTGTTTAGAACCAATGAAAAGGTTTCTGATTTCTCCATCTCACTCTTCAATAAACTTCTCATTGCTTTAAGTCTCTCAAGGCTCTTTGCTTCAGCCATTGTTTGTTGCTTACTCACTAAATGCTTTCAACAACTGTTTATGGATATATACAACAAATCCTCGGCAGATAAACCAAATTTCTTACCAAACCCACCAAATCAAGAAATTACCAGCGCTCTTGTATAAAGCCACAACATCAGATTTGGTCTTTAAAAAGTAGAAGAATTGTTGCATTTAATCATTAACTTAAAGCAAAGTCCAAGTCTTGTTTTATTTGTTAATCAGCTCAACCATCTTTATCTGATCCTAAATAGTTTCTCTTATTTTCTGCAGTTTGATCATCTGAAAAAATGTCTAAATAGTCAATGAAACTGTCTTTTTCTTTGTTGCATTTATGTATCTAAAGCCAAAAAAATATTAAACTTCGAAACTACAAAACGAAAAAGAGCCAACATCTACACGAAATTCCTTATACTGGAAATGGATTAAGTTTCAGTAATTTCGTGGAAACCCAGAAATTAAGTTTGTTTTTTTTTTTTTTTGATGTATCTTCACTTTAGATTTCAATTAACCAATCAAGGAAACAAGCCAGTCTTCGAGTAAACTCCAAGAAACAATGATAAAAAAACAAAAAAACAAAAAAATTAGAAAGAAGATTGGTACTTTATGGGCTGATTTCAATATTTTTATTAGGCCCAATGGGAATGGGCCTGATATGTGTTAAGGCATTATTAGGGCACAGAATTAGTCTCTTTCTCTCCCTTGTCGCGGATTTCTCAGAAACAGAAGGAAGATCGGAGATGGCATCGAATGCGGCGGTTCCGTTCTGGAGAGCGGCGGGGATGACTTACATTACATATTCAAACATCTGTGCAAATCTCGTAAGGAATTGTCTCAAGGAACCTTTCAAAGCTGAAGCCCTAAATCGCGAGAAGGTTCATTTCTCAATCTCCAAATGGGCTAATGGGAAGCCGGAGAAACCAAGTAAGTACCTTTTTTTCTGGGATCATGTTACAATCTTGGATCTGGAAGCTTCATGTTCTTGTTTGATTGTTTTTGGAATGCGTTGAGATTCGATTTCGTAGATCAGTTTGAGAAATGAATCATCTTAGAATTATGAATAAAAAGTCTTACAATTTACGATGCTCCCTTGATTTTGCGATTAAACCTGTCTTCTGCTTCTGAATTTGATCAAATTCGATACTGTTCTCATAAGTTGCTGTTATGTCCAAATTGTTGAATTTCTCAACTAGTTAGTTAGCCTGAAGACAAGTACATTTAACAGATGAAAATTTCGAAAAAGGGTTTTTAGAGACAATGATTTTGACTTCTGTTTAGATGTAGTAGTCTTATGATCTGAAAATGGATTAGCTTTACCACCTCACAAGTTCTACTTTTCTTGTTAAACCCATTATTCCAACACTCACATGTTTGTTTTTCTTGATAGTTTTGCGCTCAGACACACCTGGAGTTTGAGATTTAACATTTGATGTCTAGTTTGAGGTTAATAATGTGCCTATGCCTATGGGTGAGGAACGCAATAAAATGTGTAACCCTGCAAGTAAGCAGAATTTTTTTTCTTCTTTTTATTGTCAGCAATGGAGCTTGAGTGAGACACTCATTCTAATCTTAATAAAGAAACATGAGCTTGTGTTTCTTTTCTAGTTTTGTATCTGTTTTTATACAGTTTTTTTTTTTTTGTGAAAGCCTTTGAAGACTCTTATAGCTAAAGACAAACATATTGATTGTTACATAACAGTGAAAACTCAGCACATGTGTGGAGAATCAAGACCAATGTCTTTTTATGTTAAGAGAGGAGATGTTTCCAGTGAACAACCATAACCTTATGTTATAAATATTGATTAATAGCGTTATAATCTTTTTATTTAATTTACTAGACACCAAAAAGAAAAACATTTACTTAAAGAAAAAAAACCCATGTTACAATTGTTTTGAGAAGTAGAAAATATATTTGTAGCTGTAAAAAATTTAGAGAAATTTTTTTTTTTTTTGATAACTAAAAATTTAGAGATTTTAAAAATGTATATTCAGAAACTCATCATTAAAAGAAATATTATTAATTGATATGTTAGGAATTTATTTTAATTTTGGCATATAATCTCAAAAACATTGAGCTGGACATGATTGACAATGTATTAATGTATCATGTATTTGCTGTAATGAATATCCAAAAATGTTATCGCAAAAAACAAATATTCCCAAATATGTTCGATTTTAATGCATGAACCAAGAATTGAATGTTATAATGGTTCGAATGTTTAATTTAAAAAAAAAAAACGTGTGAACTCAACAAAGCCAGTGAAACCATATACATGTGGTCAGTGGTTTCAGTGCCTTCGAGTGATTCCCACGCGCTTACTCATCGCGTAGATACCTTTTTCTCGATATTATTGTCTCTCGATTTTAACAATTTTGAATTTTCCTTTATTTATTTTTGTTTTTAATTTCTCAAAAATTCTAAATTAACGTTCCTTTTCAGTGTCCTCTCAATTTCTTTCGACGAACCTTCATCCTCCTTTTTGGTTTTGATCGCTACGAAGAACGAATCAAACCCTGCCAAACCCTAGAAGACGACAACGACAAAGACGAAGACGAAGACGACTTGATCTTTACCTATGTATAATAACTTCAAATCAACCTTTGGAATTTTCAGATCGTGAAAATCAGAAAAGTAGAAGAAATCGAGCTTCTAAAACTTTTTGATTTCAGGCGATGAAACCGATTCAATCTCCCCCTGGATTTTCCGCTCCGATTAAAAGCCGTCCTCGCCGCCGTCCGGACCTTACCTTGCCGCTTCCTCAGCGCGATGTTTCCCTCGCTGTACCTCTTCCTCTCCCACCGACTTCCGGCGGCTCCGCGCCTTCTTCCGGCGGATCCGCACCGTCTTCCGGTGGTTCGGCGTCTTCAACTTCGTCTACGAACTCCAACAGCTCCTCGGAGGCGAAGAGCTATTCGGATTTAGTGCGGGGGAACCGGATCGGAAGCGGAGCTGGTGGAACGGTTTACAAAGTGGTTCACCGTCCGACGTCGCGATTATACGCGCTCAAGGTGATTTACGGGAACCACGAGGAGACTGTGAGACGCCACATCTGTAGAGAGATCGAGATTTTGCGAGATGTGAATCACCCAAACGTGGTGAGATGCCACGAGATGTTCGATCAAAACGGCGAGATCCAGGTTTTGCTTGAGTTCATGGATAAAGGATCTCTAGAAGGTGCTCATGTGTGGAAGGAGCAGCAATTAGCTGATCTCTCTCGCCAGGTTCTCAGTGGCTTGGCTTATCTCCATGGCCGTCACATCGTCCACCGAGACATCAAACCCTCGAATCTCCTCATAAACTCTGCTAAAAACGTCAAGATTGCTGATTTCGGAGTGAGCCGGATCTTGGAGCAGACCATGGATCCGTGTAATTCGTCTGTAGGAACCATCGCTTACATGAGCCCTGAGCGGATTAACACCGATTTGAATCACGGACGGTACGATGGTTACGCCGGAGATATTTGGAGCTTAGGTGTTAGCATTCTGGAGTTTTACTTGGGGAGATTTCCGTTCCCTGTGAGCAGACAAGGTGACTGGGCAAGCCTCATGGTTGCCATTTGTATGTCTCAGCCACCGGAAGCTCCTCCGACGGCATCTGCGGAGTTCCGTCACTTCATCTCGTGCTGCTTGCAGAGAGAACCAGCGAGGAGGAGAAGCGCGATGCAGCTTTTGCAACATCCTTTCATACTAAGAGCGAGTCCAAGCCAAAACAGGTCTCCTCAGAATCTACATCAACTCTTGCCTCCTCCTCGTCCTCTGTCTTCCTCTTCTACCCCAACCACGTAGCGTTTCCTCGTCCCTTTACCTTAGTTTTTTTTTTGTTGATCAATCTCTTGGTCACTGTTCTTGAATGTTGTCCAATTTTGCGCAAGCTTTTCATAACTTATCAAGAAGGGTCTGATTTATTAGGGAGTAAAAAACTTGGGAAAGTGGAGAGAGGTTTTAGGGGTTATTGAATCTTCTATCTTTCGGTTGATGTTTACTAGAAAGGGAAAAGAACAATGAGAAAATTCTTGTGCTTAATGATGGCAATGACTTCACTTGTATCCCAAATGTAGCTTTATTGAATTTGTTGAATTTTCATAAAAGTTTTGCCTTTTTATTTTTTTTGCTATTTGCTTCTTCTCAGTTTGCATCTTACGGCTTATCCTGGACGAAAAATGACTGTTTCTTTCCATTTATGGTTAATGGCTTAATAATGCCCTGGTTTTAGTATTTTTCTGGTACTGTTCTACACTAAAGCTTGATTATGTCTTGTTGTTAGACCAATTATGTAATTCTCTTGTATGTAGCTGAAAGCAGAGCATGGATTCAGATCTCAGAATGAGAGCATGATTATATGTTTTCCTCTGTTTTTCACTTATACTCTCTCAGTCTATCTCTCAATGAGGTTCCAAATCAATTTATCCCGAGTCTGACCATTCTTAAGTCTTTTTGGTACTCTTCTCGACTCTCTGAGCTGAACTAGTTAATACTTTTTTCTTGCAAAAGACAATGAAAATCATGAAATGTTAATTGGACATGAGTGTTGAGGTTTTTTTGCTTTGTGGGTTTATCTTGAATCTCTGACTTCACAGTGTCTCAGAGAGCTAAGAACAATCTTGAATGAGTTTAGTATAAATTAACCGACTTGTCAGTTTTTCAAGCTTAATTTCATAATCCGAGTAATTTATTATATGAAAAAGTCTGCTGTTTTCTCCAGCTCAAGTTACATGGAAACCAAAAAAAAGAGACCACCTTTATCACAAAGGCTCATTACATGAATCAAATACGACAAGTACAACAACAAACAAAAAAAAAAAAAGCAACAGACGTTGGTTCGTATTGAGTTTCAATCCTTGGTTGGGTCAAACAGTTGTATGTATATATACACATTGAAACATCTTTTGCTTTCTTCTTAGTTCACCAGCCCATTTGCTAATTGTGCCCTCAGATCTTTCCTCAATATCTTCCCTGATGGAGCTTTTGGAATGGAATCAACGAAGAACACTTTGTTGATTCTCTTGTAAAACACAACCTGTGATTCACATATAAAGGAATTAATAATCAAATCAAGAACTGGAGTTATAACTTTTTGCATCACTCATTCTTACCTGTTTCGACACGAATTGTTTCACATCATCTTCTGATAACTCTGAATCCTTCGATTTCACAACAAACGCAACGGGAACTTCACCAGCAGCTTCTTCTTTCATTCTGTTAAATCACACACAATAAAAAAGTGTAAGTACATTAAACAGAGATGCAAGAGCGATCAAGATCGGCTATAAGCGATCAGTGATAGCAATTGAACAATACGTTTTACTGTTTGTTTTGCTGTCGCCAACGATAAGGGACTAACTGTCAAATTATGTTCGTTTCGTAGTAGTTGTAGTTGTCGCTAAACCAACAATTACGAACATAATTTTGGCGGTTGTAGTTGTTGCTCGTCGTTGACGACGACAGCCAAACGAACAAACTCATAAAAGAAAGTTTTGAGTTTGTACTTACGCGACGACGGCGACATCGGTGATATCCTGATGACCAATGAGGAGAGCCTCAAGCTCAGCCGGAGCCACTTGAAAGCCTTTGTACTTGATAAGTTCTTTCAATCTATCGACGATGAAAAGCTCGTCATCGTCGTCGATCAATCCAATATCTCCGGTGTGAAGCCAACCGTCTTTGTCGATCGTCTCTGCGGTAGCCGCCGGATTGTTGAGGTAACCTTTCATGATCTGGTGACCACGGATGCAGATCTCGCCGGGTTGGTTCCTCGAGAGGGAGTCTCCGGTGTCTGGATCGACGATTTTCATCTCGGCGTTTCTCACCACCGTGCCACAAGCTCCTGATTTCACCGGAAACGGCTCTTTTGCGAACCCTAAAGACATCGCTAGCACCGGACCTGCTTCCGTCATTCCGTATCCCTGATCGTATAAACATTTCCAAAACAGAGGAACATAAAATTATTCACTTTTGTTTGAATTTTTTTAAAATTTAAGAGATTAGTGACTATAAATCTTGATTTCTTTCAATTTATGTTTAGCTCGTTGTATGGTTTTGCAAATTTAATGACCAAAATAAATAAACATAAATCTGTAACTCTGTAGTTTTGGGGTTATCAAAAGTTTTATTTCTTAGATAATTCATCAGCTTTTTCATATTTTTCTTGATTCTACTATTTTATTGTGTTATCAATGGCAAATATTTTTTTTCAGATTTTATGATTCTGCAAATTTTATAACCCAAAATATGGTTTTTCTTATCTAAATAAAAAATGAGCATTCATACTAAAAAAAAAAAACCATGAACTTTCAAGTAAATAATCATTAATTTTGGTATTTACAAAAAAATGCTTGATTTAATAAAAATTCATAGTTTTTTTGTTTACAACTATAAGTCAAAGTTCACAGTTGTTTAGCTAATTCGCCCATATTCTCCAAATTTTTGGCTTAATTGATAATGAGATTCCATTCCTTATGTTTAAATTGATTTCTTTTTTTAATAAAAAAATTCTCGAGACACACCTGACCGAGTTTGGCGTTAGGAAACTTGGCACTAACGGCATCTTCAAGCTCCTTCCCAATCGGAGCAGCCCCAGATTTCAACACTCTTATCGAGCTCAGATCATACTTCTCCGTCTCCGGCGACTTCGCAATCGCCAACACAATCGGCGGAACCATCGGAGCCACCGTCACTTTACACCTCTGGATCAGCTCCAAAAGCAGATTGATCTCGAATTTCGGCATTATCAAAATCGCCGCTCCGACTCTAAGCCCACACAGCATGATCGAGTTCAGCGCGTAGATATGGAACATCGGCAAAACACAGAGGATGACGTCATCGCTGTGGAAATACAGATTCGGATTCTCGCCGTCGACTTGCTGCGCGACGCTCGTGACTAGTCCCTTGTGAGTCAGCATCACTCCTTTGGGTAAACCCGTCGTGCCGGAGGAGTAAGGGAGAGCCACCACGTCGTCGGAAGAAATCTCCACCGTGTCGATCTCGGTCGACTGAGTTAGCTCGGTGAATCGGAGGCAGCCTTCCGGGATCGGGGCGGATTCGTCGGCGTCGATGCAGACGATTAAAACGCCGTCGTTTTGGAGATCTCTGATTTTGTCGACGTAGCGAGACTCGGTGACGATGAGTCTCGAGTTCGAGGCTTTGGCCTGCTTCGCGATCTCCGCCGGGGTGAAAAAAGGGTTCGCGGCGGTTGCGGTTGCGCCGCGGAAAGAGGCGGCGAGGAAGGAGAGGACGAACTCGGGGCAATTCGAGAGGAGGATCATCACCACGTCGTTTCGGTCGATTCCGAGTTTTTGAAAAGCGGCGGCGATTCGACGGGAAGTGACGTGGACGTCGGAGTAAGTGTACACGTGGCCGGTGGGACCGTTGATTAGGCAAGGCTTGGAGGCGAACTCGGAGATGTTTTGGAAGATGTAGTCGTGGAGAGGGAGATGGTTCGGGATGTAAATATCCGGTAGCTTTGATCGGAAAATGACGTCACTGTTGCTGCTCTGTTTCTGCATCACTTCTTCTTGCGGCGCCATTGTAAGAAATTGGAGAGTTTGTTTTTTTTTTTGCTTTTTAAGAGAAATTTTCGTTTTTGTGTTTTGTGTGTTTAAGGCTTTGGCCTGAAGGAGACAGGAGTTGTCTCGGAGGAGCTCATATAGAGAATGCATCGGAGAAGACGGTGGGGTTGGTGAAAAGGTTAGTATTGTAAATTCCTGATTTTCTTGAGGGTACTTTTGTCATTTTGTACAGTATGGATTCTCAATTTTCACTTTGCGTTCGGTAAGCTGCATTTTTTTTTTTTTTGGGTGTTAAAAATCACACAAACGCATAAACTAGTGGTAATATAGTAGTGGTATTAATGAAAAAATCACTAGATTTTGTATTTTTTACATGTTTTTTTTAATATGTTAGACATAGTAAATGATTTTCTGACCCCAAAAAAAACATAGTATAAATGATTAAACAGGAATTAAATCCATTGTGTATAGTAATTTTAATGAATATAAGCAAATAAATCGATGATTTTTCAGGACAAGACATAGCAGAAAGTTATATTTAGATATTTGCCATTTTTGGATATATGAGTAATGAGTGTATACTACTTTGATATACAATTTAGATACTCTCTTTTTTGTGTTGACGTCTTTAATGTTTTTTTTTTAAACTGTTGATTTAATCTACTTTGTTCCATAAAAGAAATATATATTACCGAGGAACCCGTATGAACTCTTGACCGTCGTCATTTATGAAATAAAAACTATTCATTCCGATTGGGAAATCAAATCGATTTGAAGAATTTATGGGGTAAAAATGAGAAGCTTAAGAAATACAGGGGGTGGGATTGGAAATAAAGGAAATGGGTTTGGTGAAAAAGGAGTGGGTTGGTGAAGAAAGGGAGATAGATATTGATTGGGCTTTGGTGGACGAGTGGGCCCATGTTGACGATAAAACCAAAACAACAGTCCAAGTAAAAGGGAAAACCTATGACGATAATTTTCACCAACCCCACCTCTTTTATTATTTATATATTTATATAAATAAATGTCAAGGATAAGAAAATAATATATCTCTCCAAAATCATTGGATAATAGTTTTTCTTCACCAAACACAATCCTTTATTTCATGCAATTTTTCTTTCTGTACATGGGGTTTTAGATTAGGGAAAAAGTTGGTGGGACTGGATTTACGTAGAATTTGATTGATTTTAAAAGTTGATAAATCTTGCACAAAAAAAAGTTAAAAGATCTATTAAATTTTTATAATATTTTTTGGGTAAATTTGGTGAATAACAATGGAAGATCAATTAATTAAGTTTTTGACAAGATTAATTTAAAAATTAGAAAACTAGCAGTGAGAATTTTTTTTAAACCATTAATATCTTTTTAGTTTAGCTAAATTACACAAAATACAACATCAACAACACTGTTCATCCGATGGAATAATACTATTCATTGCCAGATTTTGTGCAGAAAATACTATTCATCCGGTGACACTGTTCATTTCTGGTTGAAAATATTACATGATTTTAGTGATTAACTATTTAGTTACCATGATAGTTACTATAGTATCACGATAAGTATATGTATAATATGTTAAATACATATTTAATGTGTTAAGTTAGTTATCATATCCTATAAAAAAAAATATCAATTTAAAATTATGAATTAATGTTTTTTATTATGTACATAGCAATGTATAGCTATTTTTTTTTACATAATTAACATGATAACAATTATAATAACATGCTATAGAAAACGATAACATGTTAACAATAATATCCGATACTTATAATATGCTAACATAATAAAAATCCGAATAACATTTTTATTAACGTGATAAGATAATAAATATACATAAAAAATATATATTAACGTATAATTTATAAAAAAAATATTCACTAATAAAAATACAAAGTTAACATGATACAAATTTTAATAGCAAATTATACAGAATGATATCGATAATAATAATAATAACAAGTTACACGAACTTATACCGTACTAAATACTCAAAATACCGTATAACATTTACATTACTGTTAACTTACCAATTAATTTAAGATAAAATATTCATTTTAGGGACTATTTTCAAAAAAATAATCTCAATGAAAACCAAAACCCAACAAAAAAAAAAAAATCAAACAACCACTTTATTTAACTCTTCCGTTCAACAATTCTTGGCTTCACCGTATTTGTCATGGTGGTAGAAACATATCGGTTTTGGATTTGTCCAAATCGGAAAAGTTTGTTTTCTCATAATCTTTTTATGCATTATAAAATTGATAAAAACTGTTTTGAGTTTGGCTTAAGACGAGACGGTGAGGAGAGAGATGAAGAAAGAAGTGAAGAGAAAGGCGAAAAGAGAGAAAGATAAAAGTTGTGCAAATGAGTAAAACGTAATATTTTTTTAAAAAACACTGTTGAAAAGTTGTCAGAAATTGTCACTTAATTTAGCAAACTTCTATTGTCATATTTTGCAATTACTCATATTTTTTGTTTAATCATAAAAACTTTCAAAGATTTATAATGGATTTCTATCATATTTTGAAAGTTATGTTTTATGACTAGAATTAAAAAAAAAATATATATATATATATATACTAATAACACTAATTTTTATAGAATTTTATATTTTTAAATTGAATAAAAATTAATAAAATAAAATTATAAAATAATCAAACCAATAGCACATAACTTTATTAAAATATAAGAATCTGTAAACCAATATTAGTGGAATTTAATCTTTTAGACATATTTTTAAACCAATCTACCAATAACCCTAATATTTTATAGAAATTTAGGGGAGGGGGAGGATTTGTCCTTGTAGTGACGAAAAATGTCTAACAATGAAAATGATCACTAATTTGGTAAATATGACAAATTTAGTGGACAATAATAGCATGATTTCATTACTTTGTGAAATAGCGATGTTAAAATGTTAGTGAATACACAAATGTTCGATATTAGATATTTGAATAATAAGTTAGAATGGGATTGACCACACAAATGGTACATATCAACAAAGAATAAAAAACAATGGATAATAATCACAGTATTAGATGTCAAAAAAAACAAAAATCAGAGTATTATTAATGTCGGAAGAATCACAACATTACTAGTTGAAAAAAACAAAAAAAAAAAAAAAAAAAACTGATAATATTATTATGTTTATAATAAATAATTAAATATTGTTTTGACATTTTTTATACGAATTAATTTACTTAAAAAAAAAAAATCTATTATCCATCTAAAAAACAAGTTGAATTTTGGTAAGCTGTTACATCTTATATGTTTATTAATTTTTTTTATTTGAAATTAAATGAAGTATTTTACGCTAAAGTTTCTATTGAAACCTAAAAGAACATTTGTTTTAAAACAAGAAAACAATGCTAAGAAGTTAAATAATTTCTTAGTTTGAAACGGGAATAGTATACTTTTGTGAAATATAACATTGGTAAATAACAATGTTAAACTGTGATTGAATACGAAATTGGCGATTGTGATTGGAGGTGCATTTAATGTCGTTAATGCAATAGAGAATAAAAATATAAGGTGATTGGAGACACAAATACTACAAATTTTCTTTTATAGAGATTGCCATTGCATTCACGACCGTTAATATAGCAAAAAAAAACCAATGGATAATACCACATCCACATGGTTATCTATTTTTAATATATATATTAGAATATAGCACTTGTTACATATCGATATTATATAGAATGTGATTGGCCACAGAAATGCCATTATTTTTGTTATTGCAATTGTCGTTGCATTCTTGCAAATATGTTCCAGGAAAACTATTGAAAAAATATAAGAAGCCTCAAGAGAAATCACGTTTGGTGCAATACAAATTGTGATTTACATTTTTTTTAAAAATAAGTAAAATTTGTATTTCAGTCCAATAAAATATATAATTCCCTTTCAGAAAATAAGATATATTATCAAATATTTTTGTTACATATATCATCAAATATTTTGGTTTTCCTTTTACCAATGACAAAACAATATTATGTACCACGAAAACCAATTGTAGGAATGATTTACATAGTAAAATACTATTTATGTCAAATCATGTTTTAAATTTCTCAAAAAAAGATATAGGATTCAAGAAAGAATGGCAAGAATCGAAACGCATGCTTAGCTGGGATAACGGTACGCTTTGTATAGTTGTATGATGACATTTTCCAAATTATAAAAATCGCAATTTAGTCCTTATTGAGAGTATAATAAATTTTGTTTTTATTTTATTTTATTAAACAAATATGAATACTGTGTACGATTCATTCCTCTCTAAAATGTTTCTTACATAACATGCAAACGAAAGGATTGGATAATGTTTACCTCTACTTGTGTCTCTTAAGCCCCCCTAACCTATTAACCAAGAAGACTCGAAAACTCATTGAATATTAAAAATCAGATTGTTGTTGGTGAAGGGCAAACTCGTCAATTCGATGGTCCACACCAAACAAAAGCTGAAGTAGACAATGCATGATGTTGTTGTCCAAGACATCTCTCAAGAAAATGTTAAATTGATTGATTTGCAAAAAGTATTACTTTTCAACATATAACTTCTGAAGTCATCTCATAATCAAATCTTATGTGTTTGTATTGTTTAGTGTCATGACTTGTAAAACTGACTTCTTTATTCTTCTAAATCATTATTAGTTCAAAACTTGAATATGAACCAAATCAGAGAAACATGAAGAAATCAAGTTTCTTTGGCAGTTTCTTAATTGTTGCCTCTAGCTCCAGCAACAATTCTCAAAGAGTCTGCAGAAGAATTGTTCATTTAGACAGGTAACACTTTTCAATCTTGATATTCCAAATCTCATTTTCTTTTTCAACACGCAAACCGAAACTCGCTGAGAAAACCTTGTTTCACTTTTTTATACTTCACTGACGAATGATGCTCAAGTTTCATCTTCAGGGCTAATAATGTAAAAAAATGTTTTCTTCTCATTAGTTAACCAAAGTCGGTAGACTTTTCATATACAAACAAGAGTCATTAGCAAACCATCATAGTTCAAAAGTCATACAAGATCCCAAATTTAGTACTGATCTTCTGTCACCTATTATCTCTCCAATACTCCTTACAACAGGTAATGTTACAGTTTATGAGTCTCCTTTATTCTTACCTTAAATCCTGCAACTAAATTGTTACCAGTGGAAGGACAAGAGTGTGAAAGACCTGTGTTTGTGTTCTGTGTTAATGCATAAGAGAGCGAATGATCGAGTATCCCTGCATACAACATAAAGGCCAATGAGTTCAAGAGGGTTCAATGTATCACTGATATATAAATCTACAAGCTATAAAACAGTTTGTGCTATATAACTCTTTAACAAGAAGAACATGACAACAGTTTTTCGCCGAGACAAGAGTTGCAGAGTCACTACTATCCTCAGAATTGTGCATTTCTATTGAAGCATGATTCTTTCTTCACAAAAGCTTTACTTTTTCTCTGATGATCTTAATTAGTTCACTCACAGAGACTAATCAAATATAATTAATTACTCGTTAAGTAGCATATTAAGGATTTAGCAGCGATCTCAATAGCTGGTAAGACCTGAATGTAAAATCCAAAATCAAATGTCCAAAAGTTTAAAACTTTAAGATCGATGAGACATTGAATCGTATCATGATTGAGATTTAGAGTAGTGAAAGATAAGATATAAGCTAGTTTATTAGTGATCTTATTCGCCGTTTTAGATTTCTATTTCACCATCGTTTCTCGGGTGCCTTCATGGCCGGCCGTACAAGCTCTCGCTCCGCGGTCGCGTAAGAGACTATCCTCAAATTCCGGCGGGCTCCGTCGTCGTATTGAGTTCACAGTTCGGACCAATAGGAAAATAGATGGTTTTTTTTTTCTTCTTTCCTTGTTTGAATTATCCAAAAATGCACATTTACAGCTAATCAATACTTACGATTTATCATGAAGTTGTTGAATTTTAATATTAAATTGACTATTTTAAATGAAAATAATTTATAGTCCCCAGACAAGAAAATAATACTATCGATTTAGTATGTGAAAATAGATTTTCTTCACTGATTTAAATGGATAGTGACAACTGTATATTGTTTTACAGAAAGTTTTATGTTTGGAAATAAATGTGATTTCTCTGCATTTAAATGTTATTAGTTAAAAACTCTGTAACTCCTTCCATAAAAAGCGATAAAAACCAAAAAAATACCTTTGGAAATAAAAAAAAATACCAAATATTTACATTTTATTTGTTTATTTATAATTTTTAATATGTGTTGAGAGAGAGAGAGAGAGAGAGAGAGAAGGGACTGTGTGTGATTTTTATTTGTTTGTCGAAATCTGGGAATCATCTGATACTCTCCTTTGATCGATTTGCTGCATCCCCGAGAAACCAATCTCGGAGCTCAATCGGTTTCACTCCAAATCGGAAATCTTTGATTTTCGCGCGGTCCTGATCCGGCTAATTCCTGATCGTCCGATCAGCCATTAGCTTATATATATCCGAGGGAGACGCTGTGTGTGTGAGAGAGAGACAGAGAGGGAATGAACGGTGATGATGAGGTCGTCGCAGCTTCGGCAGACCCATCTCTGCCTCTGGAATGGAGATTCTCTCAGGTTTTCGGTGAACGAAGCGCTGGTGAAGAAGTTCAAGAAGGTTAGTCATCTGTTGACTTGTGTATCTCTGCTCGGATTTAGCTTCAAATTCGATCTAATATGTCTAATTGGATTTAGGGTTTTTCTTAATCTGGATATTTAGATCTATATTGGGGCTCTTAAATTGTTCGATTAATTACGTTTTCATCAAATGGGTCTATAGAAAGTTTTGATTTTTGGTCAATTTTGTATCTATCTGTTATGCTTTGTTGTTTCGTTATGAGAGGATGTTATTCTAAATTTTAGTTGAAATTCTTAAAACTGTAGCTGGTGTTTCCTCTGCAGTTGATATAATCTCAGCAATCGAATTTGATAATTCCGGCGACCATCTCGCTACTGGGGACCGCGGAGGACGGGTTGTTCTTTTCGAGAGAACCGATACCAAAAATGTATGTTCACTTTTGCCTTGCAAGCGATTTCTGAAGAATGCTAATTTGACATTTGGTTATTTCATGCTATCAATTACAGAGCAGTGGAGCCAGAAGGGATCTTGAAGAAACAGATTATCCACTTAGGCACCCAGAGTTTCGTTATAAAACAGAGTTTCAGAGTCATGACCCTGAGGTATTTGATTTACTCTGTTTTCTTACTCGCAATATGTGTTGTACCTTTCTTCGTCTTTTCATGCTTTATCTTTGTCTGCCAGTTTGATTATCTCAAGAGTTTGGAGATAGAGGAGAAGATAAACCAAATTAGATGGTGTCAAACAGCAAATGGCGCTCTTTTTCTCCTATCTACGAACGATAAAACCATCAAGTTTTGGAAGGTGAGAATATCCTCTTTTTTGTTTGTTGGCCCCTGAATGACATACTGTTCTGATGGGAACTGTGGTCTACATTACATTGTGTTTGCTTTTGGATATTTAGGGTCTACAACAATAAAGCTGATACTTTCATGGTCAATCTTGAGAATGTTGAAATTTGAACTCTCTGGGCATTGACATTGTTTGTTGGGTTGCTTATTGTATCTAGATGGTTGCTTGTAGTTTCTCTTTGGATTTTTTTTTTATCATAACCTGTTGAGATGAGTAAGTAGAGGTGATTCTTTTCTCTTTTTTTCTTATGTGAGAGTTTTAACAGGTTCAAGACAAGAAGATCAAGAAAATTTGCGATATAAATTCAGATCCTTCAAGAACTGTAGGAAATGGAACCGTTGCAAGCTCGAACAATTCAAACATTTGCCTTGTGAACGGAGGAGTACCTGAAGCGAACAACTCATTTCCACCTGGAGGCATCTCATCGCTGCGGCTACCAGTGGTAGTTATACTCTGAACAATTTGTTTTCTTTATTGTTTGTGGCTTCCTAGAAATTTTGGATATTCTAGTTTCAGCACGAACTCAAGTAAAACCTGCATCATTTTTTTAACCTTTTCTGGATGATTTCTAACACTCACTTGCAGCTTGTCATGTAGATGTGCCCAGAAAAATGATTCAGTTTGCTCGAATATACAGTTCATTGGTGCTGGACTTGTGCTTTTTAGTACTAGTCATCTGTGCATTTTTCCGTTCCATGACCTTCTCGACCTCTGATTAGGAACTGATTCTTAAGTCATGCAAAATAACTTAATATTCCTCATTTGTAAACTAATAGTTCATTTGACATATACAGGTAACTAGCCATGAGTCGAGCCCTGTGGCTAGATGTCGAAGAGTATATTCTCATGCTCATGATTATCATATCAATTCAATCTCAAATAATAGGTAGGTTATTCTCCAATTTGGAATTCTACTTGCTTCCTTCTGACTATCAACTGCTTTTTCCCCTGCGAGAACTTCTATGATGTCACTACTAGTCACTCTGATGAATCAGTGTCTTTCTGGATAATCTATCCATTTATGTGCCTTTCTATTCAAAGTAACACCTTGTTGATATTAGCTTGGGATCCATACTTTCATTGTTAATGTCCTGCCCCTAATAATCTTTCTCTTAAAATCAGTGACGGTGAGACGTTTATATCTGCTGATGATTTGCGAATAAATCTTTGGAATCTGGAGATCAGCAATCAAAGTTTCAATATTGTTGATGTCAAGCCTGCGAAAATGGAAGATCTATCTGGTAAGCCGTTCTCTACTGTTCTTTCAGTCCAATATGTTCTCTGCGTGATATGGTGGTCTATTTTGAGGTATATGGTATCCATATTCAAGCAATTGGATGTTATATCGTGCGTAATTACTATCGTATTCGTTCTTGCAGAGGTTATCACATCAGCAGAATTTCATCCTACCCATTGCAATATGTTAGCCTATAGCAGTTCGAAAGGTTCAATTCGCCTGATTGATCTGCGCCAATCAGCTTTATGTGATTCACATTCCAAATTGTAAGTCTTCAGCCTGGCAATTCTGTTAAGTTTCTATATAGTCCAGTACAACTTGAAAGGAGGATCTAAAAACTTGTGTAATTTTCTCAATTACTTTTTACTTCATCAAAGTGTGATTTCTGATATCTCTCGTACCTTTCTGTGGAAAAAAAAACACATCGCATATCAACACGAGAGACAAGTGTCTATCATTATACTGTGGCATACTCGATTATTATTGAGGAAGATAAAGCTTCATGAGAGCATATAAAAGACAACACTCTCTTGTAACCTGTTGTAGCAGCAAAGGTTAACATTGCTTGTTCTGCAGGTTTGAGGAACCAGAGGCAGCAGGTCCTAAATCGTTCTTTACTGAGATAATTGCTTCAGTCTCAGACATCAAATTTGCAAAGGAAGGAAGATATCTACTTAGCCGTGACTACATGACACTTAAGGTCCATACATTCACTGTTTCCATTGGCATTAGATATGATATGCCCTTGAAGTTATCAGTGGCTGGTTCCGTGTTGTTCGTGTAAGGTAAACTAAACTCATGGTTATGTTTTGCATGTCAGTTGTGGGACATCAACATGGACTCAGGTCCAGTAGCAACTTTCCAGGTTCATGAACATTTGAAACCAAAGGTTAGTTTCCTAAACTTTGAGAGAGCTGCATTTGACGAGTTGGTGCATAGCTGATGGGTACTCCCTTTCCTATGGC
This sequence comes from Kernera saxatilis, assembly GCA_900406395.1. Taxonomy (NCBI): domain Eukaryota; kingdom Viridiplantae; phylum Streptophyta; class Magnoliopsida; order Brassicales; family Brassicaceae; genus Kernera; species Kernera saxatilis. The sequence goes on from OVAY01000057.1 coordinate 65,211, forward strand.
CATTTTCAGCTCTGTGATTTATATGAAAATGATTCCATCTTTGACAAGTTCGAGTGTTGTATAAGTGGGAATGGATTGCGAGCAGCTACAGGTTCTTACAGGTATGCCCCGAAAAGCAGAGCATCTTTATTTGTTATTCGCATTTTCAAATGACTATGAGTCCTTGTATAATCATACCTTTGCTTTTCATACTCTGTCCAGCAATTTGTTCCGTGTGTTTGGTGTTTCCCCGGGAAGTACTGAGACTGCAACCTTAGAAGCGAGCAGAAACCCAATGAGGTAAACTTAGTAAAGCTATTAAGAGTTTGTGCCTGATCTTCTGTTTCTTCTGAGTGTTGATGAAATGGAATTTTTGTTGTGGTTTATCATAGGAGACATGTCCCAATTCCCTCGAGGCCATCGAGAACACTGAGCAGTATAACGCGTGTTGTAAGTAGAGGTCAGTCCCTCTCTATCCTTTCTCAATAAGCATATTACCCTTTCAGGAAATCGGCAATCAAATTAGTAAATACTGAAATGGTAAAAACAGGATCAGAGAGTTCCGGAGTGGATGGGAATAGCAATTCTCTTGATTACACAACAAAGTTGCTGCATCTTGCTTGGCATCCAAGCGAGAACTCAATTGCTTGCGCTGCTGCAAATAGCTTGTACATGTACTATGCTTAACACAATACTCAAGAAGCAAAAAAGAAGCAGAAAAGGCGCATCTGCTTGCTCTAGACGCTCTGTTTTTCTAGGTTCATTATGGTAATTGATGGGGATTGCTACATACATCATCATCGTCATCATCATCATCATCGTCATCATTGATCACATAAGCTCTGTAATCATCATGATGGACTTGTGGGAAAAGGGAGGCATGGAAAAGGGAAGCAGTGAAAATATCAAATCATTTTCTATTTTGAAGTTGTAGAATTCAATTGTGCACTTGGGAACTACTTTTACAGGCCAAGAAAGAAAAAAAGAAAAGAAAAATCCGATTGGAAGAAATCGTGATTTTAGTAAGCTAATCTCATATGACATTTGGATTGGATATAGATTAGATTTTTATAATCGTTTCTGGTCTTGTGTAATCATTGTTTTATTGATTCTTTTGTTAAACTTGTTTCTCCTTTCTTGACTTATTAAAATAATACATTTCATTTACCATTGCTATTTTCTTCTTATTTATTTATTTTGGCTTTTATAATTCCAACAAAATAATTAAATATTCAAAATAATTAATTAGAATACCTGTCTGTCTAATTACGTGATAAAACAAATGAAACTATTATAGACGGATAATGATTTCAGCATAAACATATATGAGATGGAAAATTCGTCACTAATACTGGTTAGGTCGGAAAATCTGTCTCGAAATGGATAAGTCCTACACTACTCCAAAGTCCAATCGGATCTGATTTACTATTTGTCTTTGTGGTTAAGACATAATCTGAACCATCCATTTGTCGTCCTAAAGAGCCACAAATCGTAGCCGTAGAAGTGACGGCAAGATCGAAATACAAACGGTGGCGATAACGGCAGCTTAACGCGACGACAGAGATCGTCAAAAAATGGTTTTGACACTTTTGCGGCTCTGGCGATTCCATGTTCACTGTCTCACGATAGAAAGTGACGGTGGGGATTCCATGTTCCAAGTCTAATGATATGCCTTTGTTTTTCCACTTTCATGATGAATGAAACTTTGCTTGTTAAGCACGCTAGCTGTTTTGTTTTTTCTTCGTCTGTTAATTCTCAAGCCTTAATTAGTGGATCAAGAGCATCATATCGTATGTGAGTTTGTGTGTGCATTCGTTGATTTTTATAAATTTAATTTTGTTGTCTTTACTGCTAGATTTAATATTTCCTTCTTATATTTTGTATTTTCTTGTGAAATTGAGGACGTGCGTAACTGTGAAAGCTACATCCATTCACGTTTGACGTCACGGAAAAATCAAATCAAATGGCTAATTTTATATTTTTTTTGTTAGAAATGAAATCGCGAGAAAATGTCATGGAGTAAAGAAACTATACGATATTTAGTTAAGTCAACAGGTCAATGATAATCTTCAACGCGTGGAATTTTGTCAAATCAAAGCATTGGATGAAATTTCTAAGAAAGTTCATAACTTCACAACCAATTTCGCATAAAGAAAAAAAAAAGGATTTTAATAATGATGCTTACCTCATAATCACAACTTTTAAACTCGAAACAAATAAAAGTTGGTGCTTATCACTGAAAAGTGAAAATATATAAGTTCACGTATCACTATAATGCTTTTAAAAAAAGATTATGTATTTTGCTAGAAATTCATTATAAGTTAATGAAAATGCAAAAACCAAAATTCAATATTTTCCTACTATGATTTTAATTATGATTAGCGACAGTAAACATTTTATACAAGTGTCAAGATTATCCGCTTGCTCTATAGGTTTCATGTATAACATTAGTTTGGGTTTCAATTAGGAATTTTCTAGTTATTAATAACAAATTAAAAAAGTTCTCATTGTCACAATAGTAATAATAATATATTAATATCTATCAAATTAACAAAACCATTGATTTAAAACTATTTGCAAACTTACAGAAAAAGAGAGATAAAGCAAACTTAAGGTCAACAAGAAATAAGTTTTGAAATTTTTAGATCAAACACAAACTCTTTCTATAAGATCCAAAAGCAAAAAACAGAAAAATCTAGAGTGTTGAAGTTGTCATATTGTGATATTAAAAAAAATCAACCTCTCTCTCTCTCTCACACACTAAAGTCACCAAATATCTCCACTCTTTATCTCTCTTCCTCAATACCCATTCATAAATTGCAATTTGCCACACCAAAAGATTCCATCTTTCTCTTTTTAAAAGCTCCCGCAGAATTACATTTGTTCTCTACTTCCAAGAAAGACCTCACCTTTTTTTCATCAGAGCTTTGTTTTCCGGGGGAAGCGAAAAAAATGCAGGACATGACGTCAGCAGCAGCGTATTACCGGCAGCAATCGATGATGATGACGACGGCGAAGCAACAAGCGGAGTTACCGGAGAAAGAGCAGCAGCAGCTAAAGTGCCCTCGCTGTGACTCACCCAACACCAAGTTCTGTTACTACAACAACTACAACCTGTCACAGCCCCGTCACTTTTGCAAAAACTGCCGTCGTTACTGGACTAAAGGCGGTTCCCTCCGTAACATCCCCGTCGGCGGCGGATCTCGGAAGAACAGTAAACGTTCCGGGTCGAGCAATCTCAAGGAGAAAACCCTCGCAGTTTCCGATCAGAAACCTGATCATCATCGCAGCTCGGAGTCAGGGTCCGGGTCGAAATTGGAGGAAGAAATGGATCCGACCCGGATGTTATACGGGTTACCGGTCGGAGATCCGATAGGTGGGAGTTTCAGTTCGCTGTTGACGTCGAATATGCAGATGGGAGGGATCATGTACGAAACCGGGTCGCGATGGTATCCGGGTACGGATTTGGATTTGGGTTCGGGTTTTCGGAGGAGTGATGACGCGTGGACTGATCTAGCTATGAAGAAGAATTGAAAGAATGTGAAGGGTAATTTGGTAAATTCGGAATAGTTGTCTATTTTAGTCATCGCCTAGTCAAATATAACAACAAACGATGTCGGTCTCCATTTAGTGGATATAAATCTTTTTTTTTTTTTTTTTGACATAGTGATATAACTCTTTCTATTTCACTTTTCCGTGAATATATTTTTCTTTTCCCCTATTGGGTCTAGTGAGTGTTTATATGATAAAATTTTAATGGAATTATAGAATGAAATTGACAAAAACTTTCTTATTCAGTTACAAATTTTTTTTTTTCTTTCCACAAATTAAATATATTAATATCAATAAAACTTTTTACAAAGCATTAAATATTCTAAAACAACTGTTATACAGGCTAACATATTCATCTGTTACATTTTTTTTTACACACTTTTAATTGGTTATCATCTTTTTGATAAACTCCAAAATGCTTTTAGCATTATAATAAGTAGAGTGAAATTAAAATATCGTTAGAAATGATTATGAAATTTGTCGTCTCATTAAAATTAAAGTACTTAAGTGGTTTTTGCACAAATTGTTATTTATTTGTCGTTTAGTTCTCTAATAGTTTTTTGGAACTATATTGTTATTATACTGTGAAATGATAGTTTAAATATTTTATCTGGAAAAAAAAGTTCACCGCGTTTACATCTATAATATGAATTCTACGAGGACAAATCTATCTATAGTCATGAATCATGATCATGTGAACAAGTAAACATTGAAAGAAAAGTCAAAAGGATGTGATACTATGGTCCAAGTGGGATGGATAAGTCTTAACTGTTAAGAAATCAAAGCTAATATAGTCCACTGCTTAGGCTCTCTGATTTGGGTAAAATGATTTGAAATGATGACTGATGAGTTGTTGTTATCAAATATATATAGGGCTTAGTTTGATCTTGACAATGCTTTAACTATATCTGTAAAAGCTATCATCTCAACGGCTCCTCCTTTGATGGGCCATTCTATTTATATTCTTGATGGCTGGTTTGATTTTATGGACCACATTTTATGTTTGGGGCTTTTTTGGTCATTTTTGAAGGCTAATTCCAGAATTACAATTAAAGTGCATTCATGTGAAGTATTTTATGGTGACATCTTTATGCACCATTGAAAAGAACCAAACTTCATAGAAGTAATTTCTACTAAAATAATAATCGTGTACTTAAATTGTAGGCTAAATTGAGTATAAAAATGTGTCACCATAAACAACGATTTCCTAAAATTTGGAGGCTTGAAGCTTTGAAAATCTATTGTGCCGAAATGGGTAAAGTCATAAGCAGAAACAATTTGTCGGTCTTTAATAGTGACCAAATCCAGTCTCTTAACATTGTGAAACTGAAAATTTCTGAGGTGGTCTATAATGTAAAAAGCTTTTAACGATCTGAATGTTTCAAGAACTAAAAATCAACAAAACAGAGAGAGATTACATGGTGACGAAGCGGGCTTTGTACATAATGATGTACGCCATATGCCAATCACCTGTGAATGATAACACAAGAAGATAAAGAAGTAGGAAACGGATTCAATAAAACGCAAGAACCACACAGTATGCGAGTAAAAAAGAAGCGAATTAAAGCTATCGGGTTTACCTCCTCCAGATAGCTTTGTGATGTCTTCCTCGCGTTGCAGGCTCGGGTTGTCATCATCATATTGAATCCATTTTCCTGTGAATATGTTAAAGAGTTGTAAATGATAGAGAGATGTGTGTGTGAGAGAGAGTTATAATTAGAGAAAGGAACTAACCACTCTCTTGCTTGACCCATGCAACATAATGACCAGAGTCTGCACTCCTTCCCTTGTGGGTCAACACAGCGACTAAGTCATAGATTCCGGTCATGTGAGTTTCCTTCTCTGAAGAAGCACCTATAAGGTCCCATTACAAAACAGAATTAGATTCATTACGATTAGGATCTGGAAGCGAGAAATAATCATCAAGTATTACATCAATATCAAGGTTCTTATGTTAACCACCATTGATTAGAGCTCTTTTCCAGTTATTCGTATCTCAATTTTTATTTCAAATATCCACCTGAAAGACAATGGCTAAACACAGGCGGATTTTGGCAGATTTTCTTCTACAAAAGTTTTTAAAATACAGCATACAATCCAATTAAGTCTCGTTCTTAACCAGACCAGAAAGATGTTGAAAATGAGCCTTAGATACAGTACCTTCCTGTTGGGCAACGGTGGATGACTCTCCATTTCCATTTGATGACCCCTGCAAACAAATACGGAGCAAAAATCTTCTTAGAAGATTGTACTTAACAAATGATTTATAAGTACAATAGATATGGTACCTCTGCATCAGTCATTTTCACATCGCCGTCCTTTGAGCTACTCTTTGCACTAGTTTGCAGACCAAGCTTTTTACCTTCCTCATCTCTAAGTTTCTGAAAGACACAGCTGTCAGTTGATTTGGTTAACCAGCTCCGATAAATTGACTCACCACAAATAGACAGCACAAACCTGGCGAGGAGCTTCCAGTTTCTTCCGAAGATCCTCAGAACAAAGGTCATAAATATCCAACTCCAGCGGATAATCCACTTTCTTCAATGATCAACAAGTTGGAGACATTACCATAACAATGTTGAGCATCCGGACTTTTGCTTAAGATACAAAAACAGAAAGCAAACATACCCTGAGAATCTTTGCTTTCTGATTAGTCTCCCTTTTCCAGAAGAATCGCACAAACTGAACAGTCAGGTACCTTCAAGATCAGTAAGAAGAGAAAGAACTTCATGTCAGAAGAAATAGAACTAGAAAAGTTGCAGTAAATTAGGAAGTTGACGAAGTTAGGTTCTCTGGTACATGCTGGATATGAAGCATGCCACAAGAGGATTACAGAACTGAGATGTGCAATGAAGTCGCAAATAAGTAGAGACTGATCACCTTGGCAAGGAATCTATTAGGGACTCCTTCAGGTAAAGCGCAGTACGGCCCAACGAAGGAGAAGTTTTTTCAAGTTCCCCTTTCAGTCCCTGCAGTAAACCAGAAGAATTGGGGACGTTCATCAATTAAATTCAAGATATAATAAAAAACTAGAATATCAAGCAAACATTGTCCTAGTTTTTCTACGCATGCACTATATCAGAGAAACATGCAGAAATAAAGATCAGACACAAAGTCTATATTGGAATGATAAAAATTACTCACATGTTTTAATCCTTCATGCAAGTGGTTCACCTCGTGTGATATATGACATTTTAGAGAATATACAGATTCCGTCTCTGAGCTTTCTTCGCCACTTTCTTGACAATGCAACCTACAGCGCAGAAACCAGTTATACAACCTAATATACTAAGCAAGAGGAAAAAAAACCACTCAGGTATTCATATCTTCAGTTGTCAATTTCACATGAACAAGCACATCAACAAAAATTTCATATATTTCCCTGTAGCAAAACCTTCAACAAATATATGATACATGCATACAAACCCGCACACATGCACTTTGATATCGCAACATTATCTGTAACATTTTCAGGCACACCTAAATTAATCCTTGAGAGGTGGAAATGACTCGGTGAAATGCTTTTAACTAAAACTTGTCAAGTATTGCCCTTCGCTTTGACAGTTAGCCTGCTTAATAAGGATACCAAGCAGATTCTCCTGCTTTACCGCAGTAAATTTGGAGCAGAAGTTTAATCGTAAGACTAGAGAATGAAGAGTGTTTACATTTTGCATTGTTTACAGATCCATGAGACTACAAAACCAATTATATGAATGATCTATACAAATAATATAAGCCAGATATGACATTGAGCTGTGAAATTTGCACGGATACCTGCTCACAAGATTTACACCAAAGAGAGCTTTCACAGCATCAGGATCTTCACTGGAAGTTGGTGCTTTTAGGGACTGAGAAAGAGTGTATAACAGTTGTGTCCAACATTCTTCAGCATCCTGTCAGACATTTTAATAGCATGGGTTCACAAGCTGAAAGGTTACAGGCTTAATACAACCGAGTTTGCAATAAACAAACCTGCTGCATGTGCATTCCATTGTGCAACTGACTAAACTGAGGATATTTTTTTCGTAATACCTGCACCAAGAGACCAACGTTGATATGAGCCAAGAACTAGACTGTTTTGTATGGGAATTCTGTCATGGCACGTAGACTGTATTGTATGGGAATTCTTTTTGTTTTTTTCTGATTTAAATAGTCCAGAAGAGCTAACGAGAACAGGCAAGAGAAGCACAAATGTTAGAAAGTATTATATGGACAAAGACTAACCATCCAGAACTGCGTAGGCGAAACAGCATTGACACTTCTATCAAGCTCACCAAATAACTCACGTGTGGCAACTGTGAGCATGTGAGAAGTCTGGTCGACATCATTGCTTCGTCCAGCAAGTGAGTAACTATTAAGAGGAAATTGTTTTTATGAGATAATGATATCAAATAAATACAGTGTCCTGGGCTTTTATTGTTAAGAACAGTAAAGGATAAGAGATAAACTGACTTGGATAATGCAGATTTCAACTCTGGGACAGATTTTAAGCACTGCACCGTTGAGTTCATGTAACACGTGTTGCCTAGATTGACAAGGCCAGCACTGTAACCCTGAAATCAATTGTAAAGCTAGTTAGTAGATAGGACGGTTAGTTGAGAGCTGACAGTTTAGAGGGTAGATAGGAGAAAGTGTCAGGGCATTCTAGAATTTCTAGGTTTGGAGTCTGGGGGGTGAGTTAGGGATTCTCGAGAAATCCCTTGGCTCTAGGCTTTGTAATTCGAATCCATAGAGGACAAATACGAGGCTAATTAGCAGTAAAAAGAATTACCAGATTAGTGGCTAGCTCTTCTTCAGGTAGGTCCTCTGCAAAAATAGTGGCCTTTTCGGGAGCTTTCACTATTTCATCTGCAGTTCCCATCATCATCAATTTTTGACCCTAGAATGAACACAATAAATGAATAGGCATCCTTTCAAAATGAAGCAATTGAGGAAAAAGAGTGCCAAATGAATGCAAAACGAGCTTTACATCTTTCACTCCAATAGCGGACCAATCTGCATCATCCTGCATCAAATGAAGGGATAGACAATTGTCGTCAACATCGATACAAACAATCTGGTGAAAGTGAAACACAAATCCTAGTAACATACAAATCCAGTTACCTTTAAGAGTCCACCTTTGACCATGATCTTTTGCCGCTCTGGTGGTACTCCAGTCAAATCATACAACTGAGCCTTGAAAACATAAGGAGGCAGACTAGTGTCGATCTCGATACCTTCAAGCACCTTCTTTTGCCACTTGACGCTTACTGTAAAATCATCAAAAAAACCCGCCACAAATTAGGTTACATCAGTCAACTCTGGACAAATCCAACCATCCATTTCCACCTCGAAATGACATAAACTTCACTATTAACTCGGCAAAAACGAAAAAACACCTAATCATCTTGTAATGGAGAAGAAAACAAGATCCGATTCCGGATTACGAAATTCTAACGCAGAATAGAGTACATCGACATCCCACCGACAGGGACGAATTCGAACGAAGTAAAAAAAAGGAGGAGTAATACATCGATTAAGCAATTAGTAATCGAAGAAATCGAAAGAGAAGGAACCTGTGATCATCTTCGCCGTGAGAACTGAGAGGCTTCTTGCTTGGAGAGACGGCAACGAGATAATGTTTTTTTTCTTTTCTGAATTTTTGTTTTCTTCTTTTGGTTCTACGAAGTTCGATGGTTCTCCTCTGAAATATGTCAGCGTCTCTTCCTTTTTGCCTTACCCGGGTGGGACGGTTCGGGTTTATAACGTTCGGGTCGGGTTGATTCGGGTCCGGTCCGGTCACTTCGGACCCATTTAGGCCGAAACCAACGCTCTAATTTTCACCAAATCGGTTAAAAATTTGGCTCAAAACAATATATCTGTTGTCTATATATCCAATTAATCAAAATCTAACTCTAGCAGCTGATTAATATTTTATTACTAATTTACTTTTATAGAAAAAATGGCTAAAAATTAAAAATACTTAGAAAACAATAAATGAAAACAAATTCGAATTAATTAGGAAAGCATGCTCTAGGTCAGTCGACTGAGTCTGAACGTTCGATTAGCATCAAATGATCTCTTTAAATATTGTTGCGGACTTACTCTTGCTATTTTGTTACTTTTTTATAAAGAAAAAAGTAAGTGTATTTTCATCATTGAAAAAATAATGTCAAATTGCTTTATCTCATTATATCATTGTAATATTAAAATTATTAATAAAATATTATAATATTAAATCATTTCAAATCAAAACTTTTGTATTTGTAATATTTGTATGATATAGCCAATTAAAAGTTTGCCTAATATGTACTATATTTTTTTTTTCGTTGATGATAGACAATATTTTACTTTCGTTTTTTCATCCCCATTTTACCATAGTTGATTTTTGTATCACTTTTGAATTGATTATTTGTAGACAAAAAAAGAATTAATTATTTGTAATAAAAATGTTCAATTTTTTATTAATTAAAAACTTTAGATTAAACCCTTATAAGTTCTTACTTCTTACGTATTAATTAACTTTTGATTTGGGAAGGGTTTGGTTTCTTATAATTTGCGTCTGCAATAATCGCTTTGGTCGATTTATCTTTATCCCCGCTCAAATCCTCCATCAGAATCGGCGAACAAACGAAAATTATCGACAAGTTCGAGCAGAGCATTTTTTTTTTGGTTGTCTCGTTTAGTCTTTAACGACAATTGTCTTTGTGGGTTCTCTTTTTCGGCGACCCGCCGCTACAGGCAAAGTAAAGTTGCAATCTTTTTGGTTTCTTCAGTTTAGCTTTTTGGACTTGGACGAAAATTATCTGCTAAATTCAGCAGGTATTGGATTTTCTCACTATTTTCAAGTCCCGAGTCTCTGGGTATCCTTTGAAATGCCAAAGTTAGCTTATTGCTTTTTGTGAAAGATGTTAGATTTGATCACTGTTTCAAGTGCCGCAACTTGTTAGGTATCCAGTAAATTTTGGTTTGATTTCGATTAATTGAAGTCCTTTGACTTTGGAATGGATTTCTGTGGCAAAGACAAACTTTATGAGTTGGTTCTGGAATTTGTCGGCCGCTGGTGTATTAAATTATGGGTCTTGATGTTTGGATGATTCTCCAGGGAGAGAATATCAGTTCATAATCTGTTGTTTTTACGGATTTCCCCCGAAATAGGTTCACTAGCTCAGAGGAATGACTTGCGTTTTTGGTGGATGATCAAAAGTATTTAACACATTGGATATGGTCTCTGATTTCACAGCATTTCATGTTAGAGCAGAGATTTGGGCTTAGCTTAGTCTGGATTTCTTATCTTTTTTCTTTTTAATTCTGAACCTGATGTGTGTTTCTTTGTGATTATTGCCACTATTTTGTGCATTTCTTGGTAGATGAAGTCTAGTATGCCATTGGTATGTGCTGACTAACATAAATTTGGCTGGTGGTTTCTTTTATGAGAATAGCCTCTTTTTTTTTTTTTTAATCTAAATTAATTTTTGGCCTTGTCTTAATTGTTGCGCAATAGGTCGTCATCTCGGGTGTTGCACCAAGTGTAAGATAAAGTTGCTGTTAGTCAGCAAAAGAGAAGCTAAGGTGGAGTTAAAACTGTGATGCTGAATGTTTGGGCCAACAGGTGGGTTGGGGATGAATCCCTCCATGGATGATATGAACTTAATCCAGCAGGCACAAAGGCATCAGCTTGTTGTAAGCAATCTTGGGGAAGAGATTGATTTGGAGATTGGACCTGGAGAGGATGACGCCGCTTTTGCTAACAATTCATTGATCGGCGGGCCCCCACGGGAGCCTTCCACTGGGGAACATGATGAGACAAAACATATGGTTTTGGTATCTGACCTGCCCGGTGAGGATCAGGATATGTCAAAGGGACAACCGGCGAAGAGAAAGAAAAAAGTTGTCAAACGGTGGAGAGAGGAATGGGCTGACACGTACAAGTGGGCTTATGTGGATATGAAGGATGGGACAGCTAGGATATTCTGTTCTATCTGCAGAGAATATGGTAGGAAACATCGAAGAAATCCGTACGGAAATGAAGGAAGTAGAAACATGCAGATGAGTGCATTAGAAGAGCACAACAATAGTTTGCTACACAAAGAGGCTCTGCGTCTCCAAACGGCTTCCAAAGATAAGATTGTTGTTGACAAGCCCATTTATGTGAAGAGTAAGTTATTTATAATTCAAGTGATTGATCTCTTTTTCTACGTAGTGAGTTAAGATCATTTGCATCTCCTTGTGTTCCATCTAACCAACCTGCACTGAGCAACCTTTCAGCTAACAGTGGGTTAACGTGTACTTTGCAATTATTTTGGATATCTTTGAATTTTCTCCTTGCTACTTTCTGTAAATGGATTTGTTTATCCAGTTTTAGTTGTTACTTAGTAGCAGCTGTAATTTCAGGTTTGAGTGTGGAACGAAGCAACTCTTTATAAGAGATATTCCATTAACAGATGCTAAGATGCAGTTAGTTTCATGAAAGAGTAGTACGTTGTAAATTCTTTCTTTTGTTAAACCTAAGTTGTAAATTCTTGATATGTATGCTTTTTTTATCCAAAGTTTTGGAGTTTATATTCTGTGATCAGGAGAGTAGAGATGTCTTCTCTGTTTTTCTAGGAGTTTATATATGTTTTCTAATTAAAAAGAAAATGGTTGGCTCCGTAGTTCTCTGTTTTTGGTCTTTCTGTATCTGATATCAGTATAACATGGCTAGTGTCTTTCCCTTGTTATTGTTTGTTAACTGTTTGTACTTTTTCCTCTCAATGAAGCTCTTATGTCAAAGAGTGCTGGTTCAATTGTTGAGGGTGCCCTGAAACGAGATCCTAATGAGATTGAATTTGTTCAGTCTGTACAAGAATCTGTGCATGCTCTAGAGCGGGTAATTGCAAAAAATTCTCAGTAAGTTTCGATTTGCTTCTCATCTTTGTAAAATAGTTTTCAGAAAACCATATCCAAATCACATGGTTCCATTCTGATTTATTTCAGCTATGTCAATATCATGGAGCGGTTATTAGAACCTGAACGTATGATAGTTTTCCGAGTTCCATGGGTTGATGACCGTGGTGAAACACATGTAAACCGCGGCTTTAGAGTTCAGTTCAATCAAGCATTGGGTCCATGTAGGGGTGGTATCCGATTTCATCCGTCCATGAACTTAAGCATTGCCAAATTTCTTGGCTTTCAGCAGGTACTATGGTTTCCATCAGTTATAGGGGCCGATTGGTTGTTAAGCTTTGAAGACTTTAGACTTTAAAATATTTCTAAAGTCTAATAATAACCAATCACACTTAGACTTTCCTAAAATTTCTCACAGCTCCTAAATTTTCTCAAAGCTTAAATTTGAATTTTTTACTCTACGTTCATGTTATTTTCTAAAGCCTACAATATAGGACTTTTACTTATTTTTTAAAGTCACAGTTTTCAAAGCCAGCCTAAAGACTTAAAAGTCTCTCTCCCAATCACCCCCATATTCTATTATCTTTCCTCTGTTTTCTCCTTTTTTTTTGTTCTTTTCTTTCTGGTGGCCACTTTAACTCTCAATTTGCATGATTCGGAATTGTAATTTGTTTGTAATCCTTCACAGACATTGAAAAATGCTTTGTCACCATATAAACTGGGAGGGGCTTCCGGTGGAAGTGACTTTGATCCTAAAGGAAGAAGTGACAATGAGGTGACATCTTGGCCCCTTGCATTGTCCCCGCTAGTGATCTTCTACATATGTTCTGATATATTGTTTTGCAACATTCACAGATTATGAGGTTTTGCCAAAGTTTCATGAATGAGATGTACAGATATATGGGTCCTGACAAAGTAAGTAGAATGGTTTCTACCCTGTAGCAAGTATATCCTTTCTGCAATAATTTTCTAATCTATTATGTACGCTAGGACCTTCCGTCAGAGGAAGTTGGTGTTGGTACTCGGGAAATGGGATATCTTTTTGGACAATACAGACGACTTGCTGGTCAGTTTCAGGTACTGAAATTCCTTGGACGCTGAGGCTTTTGCTTGATACTGATTTTCTGGTTACCTTCCTGCCCTTTTTCCTGGCAACAAAATGGCAATCAAATTTTTGGATTTGGTTCTTTTTCCTAATAAGTCATTCCTCATCAAGTTGGGTATTTTGCTTTGTCTGTAATTGTGAAGGGAAGAATATTTCCCTACTAATATCTGTATTTGTTCTCTTACTTTTTTTTTCTCTGATATTTCAGTATAAAATGTTATCATTTGTTTGGATCAGTTTTTGCTGTTGTAAGAGAATTAAGAATTTTGGCTGTTATATCTTTGTGTCAATTACTTATGCAGGGAAGTTTTACAGGACCACGGATATATTGGGCTGCTTCTAGCCTCAGAACTGAAGCTAGTGGCTATGGCGTTGTAAGGATTGTTTAAATCTTTTGTTAAATCTGAAGAACACTATTCACATGTGATGACTCACTGAAATTCATGTCCATTCTTTCAGGTGTACTTTGCGCGACTCATGCTTGCAGATATGAATAAAGAAATTAAGGGACTAAGGTTTTTTTCTTGATCATCTTGAATATGTGCTCTTACATGGTATTCTGCTAGTTACCAATGGTTTTTCTGGATCTTACAGTTTATCTAATCAGCAAGATACTTTTGAACTCTATTTTCCCTTCCCGACACTTTGTATAGTTCTTGTTAATTTTTCTGTCAATTCTAAAAGGTCGTACAAAAACTAATCCTTCTGAATCTTTGGCTTCTGAAATAGCATTGAAGCTGCGTGACTTGTCTACAATTCTGCGACTCTCATCTTATGAAATCATACCCTTCTGAACTTTGTTTCAGATGTGTTGTGAGTGGTTGCGGGAAGATTGCGATGCATGTTGTGGAGAAGCTAATTGCTTGTGGGGCCCATCCGGTCACTGTTTCAGGTGATTCACTCACTTTATCATTTCAAAGTTGAAGCAAGCAAAGTGTGTAGCTTTTCTGCCTTTTTGTTATTTTCAGTATCTCATGGTTCTATAAGGTGTCTCTGATTTGAGCTATAAGAGTTGATAGAAGGCCTGTTTTGTCTGATGAACTGTTAGGCGTAGCTTATATGTATTGTTAACTTTTTCAAGGTCAGGCCTTAGAGGAACCCACCCCTAGTTTTTTGCCAATGGATCCTGATTAGTTAGGCCAATGTAAGAAATTAGCTCAACTGTCTGTGAAGTATTGTGCTGCTCAAGAACTAACATTCTCTGAAAAGGATGTAGTTTTTGCGTTGCAGTAAAATTCCATAGATGGCGAAGAAAAATTTCAGCTTATTTATGTCGCAGTTTTTTTTGCTAATGCAAATTTTTTGCAGATTCAAAGGGATATTTGGTGGACGACGACGGATTTGATTATATGAAACTTGCATTCTTGAGAGAGATAAAATCCCAACAGAGAAGCCTGAGGTATAATACTTTTCCACAATATTACGGTATTTGTCACTTGCGTAAAATTATAACTGTACATGCATCTGATTTGCAGAGACTATTCCAAGACCTATGCAAGGGCGAAATACTTTGATGAAGTAAAGCCGTGGAATGAAAGGTGTGATGTGGCGTTTCCTTGTGCTTCTCAGAATGAAGTTGATCAAGCAGATGCGATTAATCTGGTCAATGCAGGCTGTCGCTTACTGGTAGAAGGTATATTTGAGCAAATAATTTTCCGAGCTTCTCGTTTTGCATTACAAAATATCTTTTATGTACCTTATTCTAAGTAGTATGGATGTGTTTTTCTGCAGGTTCAAACATGCCGTGTACAGCTGAAGCAGTTGATGTTTTCAGAAAGGCGAATGTTCTGATTGCTCCTGCCATTGCTGCTGGAGCTGGAGGAGTGAGTTCTGCTTTAACTCATCTTAAACATTACAATTTAACCTCTCCCTTGCTTTTCTTTTCGTTTGTTTTGTATCTGCGGAATATGGAACCTAAAGCACATAAAAGTTCTTAGATTAGCTAAATGATGATAGCTAAATTGTATAATTATGTTGAAGGTTGCTGCTGGCGAAATCGAAGTACTCCGTGAATCTAATTCAATGCAATGGTCAGCAGAAGATTTTGAGTCTAGATTGCAGGTAACATCTCTCAGATTTCTTTTGGAATCTCGCAGTTTTGACCTGTGGTAATTGCCTATTAATGATAATTGCTCTGGTATTGACAGGAAGCACTGAAGCAGACTTATGAGAAAGCTCTTAAAGCAGCAAATGATTTCGGTTATCAGAAAGAAAGTCCTGAGTAAGTTTTTTTCCTCATCACAAACCCATACCAGTCACTTTATGTTGGTCTAAGATCCTCTGTACTTTTGTGAATCCGGAAAATTAAAAAGTTTTTACTAAGAAATGGTTTTTCCTTTCTTGTTTCTTCTCCAGGGCACTTCTACACGGAGCAACAATTGCAGCATTTTTGAACATAGCTCAAGCTATGACGGACCAAGGTTGTGTTTAGCTATAAAATGATCCTACATCTAGAGCCCCTGCAGGATTTCTGTCTTAAAATCTAAATAAGAAGGCATATTGGACTCTCTGTAACATATTAGATGCAACCTTTGTCATTATTTAGAAACTACATACTCTGATAGCATTAATATTATTATCAGCTATAAACACAGCTTTCCATTGCTTTATATGTTATCCGACTTCATAAGTACAGAATTGGAACATACTGATGACTCAGGGCTTCGACAATGGTTTCTGAAAAGATTCAACTATTTGTCTTTTGTGATTTGACATGAGAGATCTGCTTTGCGCTGATCCTAAACAAAAAAGTTACAAACTCATAGGCATTCTCTCATTAATTGTTCTTATAAATGAACAGACTGTGAAGGTGATATAAGATAAAGACAAATGGTAACTCCCGAGGTAACTCTTAAGCAGCTCAAAGCTGGGAAGACTGAGGATATGGAGATTGAATGCTGCTCAATGTAGGTCAGTCTCTTGCATCATGATCTCTATCCAGAAAAGAGCTTTAATAATCATTATATAAGGCTCCCTAGCTTCAGGCCCTTGATGAGGGAACGGAAGAATCAGATTTCTCTGCCAAATAGTGCTCAAGCATGTCTTCTTCGTCATCTGTATCAAATAAACAATATGATCCTTGAGAACCATTTCTTCGTCAGCGTGTAAACCAACAGAAAGACCATTTTACCTTCAAAGTCTTCGTCTTCAAAGTCAATGTCTTCATCATCTTCCTCCTCAGATTCTTGGTCAGCAGTGACCACTGTTCCTCTCTGAAAATGGCACAAGACAGATAGTTAACAACAATAGTATTTGGAAAAAGTAGTTGCAATCAAGATTCTGATGATGAATCTGCTGTGTTTAGTTAATGGGAATGAGACCGCTCTGCCACTCTCGAACCACTGTCTTCCAGTAAGCTTCTTCTCCTTCGGTGCAGTAAGAGCAGACTCCGGCATCAACCTTAGAAGTTTATTTACGGCCACAGATTAAAATATCAATAACTTCGGAAGACAATAACAATGCCCATTCATTGGTGTATAAGAGTAAGGGAGCAGGAATTTGCAGGAAAAAGATACTCACTTGGCTCGCTCAAGCGCAAGCTCTGCCTCAAATCTCTCTCTCCATGCCAAAAATGTCTCCAGCGTAACAGGTTCTCCATGAGGAACAATTACCTATATCAAGAAATTTGGATAAGAAGAGAACAAGAAAAAGCTCATGAAAAATGTTGTGAACAAAACAGAAGCCTATATGGCTACATCAAGGAAGCAAGACTTGGGGTGCTTTGCAGTTTATACATCCAAAATACTGAGCAGCAACAATACCTCATCCTCTTTAGCAGCTTCTTCCTGGGCATAGTCCGCTCCATCATCTTGCCCATAGTGTTCAGACAACCAGTCCTTTGCTGATGAGACCAATGTATAGATCATGGCCATACCAAGATTTTCAGTTGCCTGTGAAAACGGTATCATGAAGTTCTTAGTTCTAATGATAATCCACTCATCAAAAACTGAATTGAATCATTTTTGTTTTATTTTTTTAGTAGCGCAGAGGGATTGTGATTCAGGAAGTCATTGATCAGAGACCTTCCAGTTTTCCTCTTCAAGCAAAAAAAATTATAAGAAGCTATAAAGTTGTAGGAGATGTACCTCTTGTTCAAGCATCTCTTTTAAGATGGTCAGGTCACTAACATGGATTCCTCGAATACTGGAAGAAGATTCTACCCACATGAGTGTCATCATCGTATATCTGTATTAGCTAGATAAAAATTGGTTAAGCCTAGAATTACCTTTTAACATCCAAAAGCGGAGCCTCGTCCGGGTAATTTTCTGTGTGCGAGAAAACCAAACCCAGCTCAACTGCAAGACAAATTGAGACCTCTAAGATTGAGAAAGCACAGGAAAGGCATATGATATAACAAGGGATCTTCTTAAAAGAGTATTAACCTGGTGGGATTGATGACTCCTCTAGATCATCATCCTATTGAGACAAAAGAAGAAGGCGATTAGCAAATTGCTAAAACAGAAGATGTTTCAGTTGAGATAGAGACATTTGCTACACTTGTAACACATAAGCTTTTCACAAATCCCATACAGCCTGTTAAAGAGCCAAAAGAAGCTGATACAGTAGATTGAGAAATTAAGTGATTACCGGCATGGCTAAACAAGGATCTTTGGATCATCAAGTTGAACAAAATTTCAGAAAGTAAACAAGTAATGAAGGAACTGAAGAAAAAGAGATGACTGGCGATCTATACCTGTGGAGTCACTGTTATCTGAAAGCATCGATTCGAAGTATTAAGCCCACTTTCACTAGAATGAATTTCTGTCACAATACAGTCGTTAAGAATTCAATGCTCTCATCAGCTCGATGAACAGACAAGGAAACTAAAATCTTAAGAGAAAACGATAAATACCTTTAAAGTCATCCGCAAGTATAGATTCAAGAGCTTCAATCTCCATCTCCTGTTCCTGCTTATACTCTACAAAAAGACATCCACACAAATTCTCAAATCAATTTATCAGAAATCGAGATCAAGCGGAATCCAATTGCTCTCCCATGGATTCACAGATACATAGCTATCCAATGATAAGCTTGGGGTAAAGATTCGATGTTAAACGAAGGAATCATGAAAATTTTGGAAGGGATTTGATCGAACTCACCCGTCATGATGACCAAATTTGACACCTTTGTCGTGGGAAGCTTTGAGATTGTCTGAATATCGAACTCCACAGTGAGTCGTGGCCAAGAGCGACGTTTACGAGAGATTGACCTAAAGGAGAGAACTTTAAAATCCCCGAAACGATGTCGTTTATTTCTATTCTGAAGATAGGGTGGTTCTCTCACGGTCTCAGCTTGAATGTGCTTTTTTTTTTTTACAAAACTGAAAAAAAGGAAAGACCTTTCTCTCTCCTCGCTTCTTCTCTCCGATCCTCTCTGTGACCCTCCGTTTGCGTTTCTTCTCCGAATCGCCGGAGCAAAAACCCTTCTTCCAATCCGAAGAAACTGTGGTTCTATTGCTATTGACTGATTAGAAATCGGATACGGAAGAAGCAACTGATCGATCTGAATTTCTGTATAAGATGTCGAGATTCAGAGACAGGACGGAGGATTTCAAGGATTCTGTTCGGAAAGCCGCTGTTTCGAATGGTTATAACGAGGTGCGAGTCTCTTTTCATCTTAAATCTCATTCGATCGAAGCTATTTGTCCTGAATTTCATGAGAAATTGCGGATCTTTTGCATCTCAATTTTGATTATTCCCGAGGGTTTTCAGGGTTTTGGGGTTGTTGTTTTCTAGATCGTTTTTGTTGACATACATCTGATTCGTTTGTCAGTCTAAGGTGGCATCGACAATGGCGTCTTTCATTATACATAAGCCAAAGGAGAGATCGCCTTTCACGAGAGCTGCTTTCAAAACGGTAACTTGAGTTGATTCAGCATTTGGAGTTTACATTTCTGAAAGATGTCTGTTCTATTTGACCGGATTTGCAAGTTGCATTATCGAATGATTCTTGTGTGATGTTGTTACCAAATACCAACTGTCTATGAATGGTTGATTTAGCTGGAAAGCATCAAGGAGTTGGATCAGTTTATGTTGAAGCATCGAAAGGATTATGTTGATCTGCACCGGACTACAGAACAGGAAAAGGATAGCATTGAACAAGAAGTAAGTAATCTGAGCTAGGCTATCCCGTAGTATATGCTTCCGTGAAGATGTTGCTATAAATTTACGCTTGAGATTTAACATACGAAAACTATGTTTTAATAAGAAATGTAGCATCTCACATTGAGAAAACTCAAGAAGATGAATGTCTATTACCTGCGTTGTGTAATATCGTCACTCTTTCTTGCAGATTACTGCTTTTATCAAAGCTTGCAAAGAACAGATCGATATCCTCAAAAACAGCATTAGAAATGAAGAATCAAACTCCAAAGGGTGGCTTGGCCTCTCTGCGGATAACTTCAATGCTGATACTATAGCACACAAACATGGAGTGGTATGATATGCACCAATGTAGTAAGCCAGTTTTGGTTTTTTTTTTGTTCCTTTTCATTCAAAGTTTATAGATGTGTAGACGTAATGGTAGAATTATGTTTGCAGGTTTTAATTCTGAGCGAGAAACTTCATTCAGTCACTGCACAGTTTGACCAGCTTAGAGCTACCCGTTTCCAAGATATTATTAACAGAGCTATGCCGAGAAGAAAGCCGAAGAGGATCGTAAAGGAAGCTAGTCCAGTTAATGCAACTCTGGCAAATCCGGAGTCCATAGAACCCGATGAAATTCAGGCCCAGCCTCGTAGAGTACAACAGCAACTTCTAGACGATGAAACACAAGCCCTTCAGGTAACAAGACTACTCTATCTGGTCTTCAAAAACTTGCATGAGTTTCGTACTTATGCTAAATCTTGAATTTTGTAATATTTACAGGTAGAGCTAAGTAATCTTTTAGATGGTGCTAGGCAGACGGAGACTAAGATGGTCGAGATGTCTGCGTTGAACCACTTGATGGCAACTCATGTTCTGCAACAAGCCCAACAGATAGAGTTTCTATATGACCAGGTAGGACTTAATAACTCGTCTCAACCTTTCCTGTCAATGCACTGTTTTGTTAGGCTTTTCCTGCTCTTTATGCAGAATGCCTCTCATTGCTAGCTCAAATTTAGATATTCAGTACTTCTCCTTGTGGCATTCAGCTAGAGTAGGCATAGAGACGGTAAAGAAACTTCGTATTGGTCCAATTTGAATTGCTCTTCAATTTAGTGGTAGGAAATGGAACTGTTAGTTAATGTTTTCAGCTATGCTAGGTTGTTAGAACCCCATTTGGATGTGGCAATGCCATTCCCAATACTTCAGTTTATCGGGTTTTGGGGCTTTCCTACTCTGTAGAATTAGCTTATGTATGACTTCAGACTTGTTTAATCAATTCCACGATTTGGTGGTTATCTGTGTGTGTGTGTGCGCGCTCCTTGTGGCCCTTTTCTCACTCAGCTTGACACTAAAAACGCAGGCGGTTGAAGCAACAAAGAACGTGGAGCTTGGAAACAAAGAGCTTTCTCAAGCAATCCAACGCAATAGCAGCAGCAGAACCTTTCTCTTGTTGTTTTTCTTCGTCCTTACTTTCTCCGTTTTGTTCTTGGATTGGTACAGTTAGAGATCATTCAATCTCCAACAACCTCACACAGTTTTTTGTAGATTTTGATTGTCAAAACGAATAAATTATGAAAATTTGGAAAAGGGTTTGATGTTAAACGCAGAAATTATGAAACTTTGGAAGGCATTTTGATCGAACTCACCGTCATTATTACCAGATTTTGACACCTTTGAGATTGTCTGAATATAGAACTCACAGTTTGCCTCGTGGCCAGTGCAGCGACGTAATAAGAGATGACCTAAAGAAGAGGACAAAAGTTCCCAAAACGGTGTCGTTCACTTCTGTAGTTAGAGTCTCTCACCTTGGATGTGCTTTTTTGACCTCCTCTTCTCTCTCTCTCTCTCACTCTCCATCCAAAACAAGCTCTTTCTCTCTCCTCTTCGCTTCTCTCTCTTGTGTGACCCTTTTCTTCCATTCGCTGCGTTTCTTCTCCAAACCGCCTGAGCAAAACCCAAAGAAAAATGCGGTCTGAATGCTATTGATTGATAGACAGATTCTACATAGAGAAGAAACGCCGCAGAGTAGCCAAATGGGTATCTGGATCTCTGGTTCTTCGGTACGGCTTTTCTTCCCAGATCTCTCTCTCTTTCTTTCTGAAGAAACTCTTTTCAACCAGCTTCGCATTTTTTTCTCCTACCGTTTTTTAAGTTTGTGCGCTTGTGGTTGCATGTTAAGGTCTTTTAAGGTTTTCCACTGATTTTTGTTGGTTGCAGGAGCATGCCGTTGTGTAATGAAAGGGAGTGACTTCATTGAGATTTTCAAAGTATAAAGTTTAAATTTTTTTAGGTCAGCTCGAAAGTTTTTTTACCACTTCGTCTCTGGGTTTTGCTTTTTTCCTCTCTTTTTCTTGGATTGTGTTCTTTTTGGGGGTGTTTTGTGTAATGGAGAGTAATGATGACCGAAACTTGAAGGCGATTAATTCGTCGGTAGGAAGATTGGTTTGGGTTCGCCGCCGTAACGGGTCTTGGTGGCCCGGACAGACTCTGGTTCATGATGAGGTTCCTGATAACTCTCTGGTTTCTCCAAAAGTCGGCACTCCAATAAAGCTTCTAGGTCGTGACGATGTTAGTGTGTGAGTACACTCTTTTCTCTTTTCTCTTTTCCACAATCTCAGTCTAGAATCACTGGGGAATTGTGGTTAAAAAGTGTTTTTCTTGATGACTCCAGGGATTGGTATATTCTTGAAAAGTCCAAGATGGTGAAGGCGTTCCGTTGTGGAGAGTATGATGATTGCATTGAAAAGGCAAAGGCTGCTGCTGCAGCAGCGAGCTCTAGTAATAAGAAGACTGTCAAGTGTACTCGCCGGGAAGATGCCATTAACAATGCTCTCGAGATTGAGAATGCACATCTTGCTAAAGAAGATCATCCAGATGATAATTTGTATAGCTCATCTGGTGAGGAGGATTCTAAAAGGTGTCTTTCTGGCAGAGACGATGAGGATTCGGACTCTGCTGATGAAGGAGAGGCTGAAGATGAGTTGGATTCGGCGCCAGAGCAATTGCAATCCAGTATGTCCTCCCAAGAAATGAATAACGTTGTAGCTTCGAAGGTGCAGCCAAAGAGAAGACGGACACCAAATGACTCGGAAGATGATGGGACCGAAGGAATCAAGCGAATGAGAGGGCTTGAGGATATTGGGAAAGAACAGGTCGGTGCTATTCCCGAGCGTAGGCAAGAAATGGGTTTGATCTGTGATGTTAACCTCAGTGATTCAATGTCGAATGGAAATATTCTTGCCAATGGGAACAAGGTATGCTCCCCGTTGTCACTGAAAAGAAGAAGGTCACAAGTCAATAATGCTAATGAGTGCTCTAAAAGGAAAAACCGACGCCGGCAATTGACAAAGGTGTTAGAGAGTACAGCTATGGTCTGTGTCCCTGTTACCTGTGACCAGCTTGTCACTTCTGATTGTCAAGGGATTTATGACAGCAAAGTATCGGGAATGGAGTCTGTTGAATCCATGAAAAGTGCATCTGTTGTAATCAACAATAACTCAGACAGCACTGGGATTTCATGCGAGAATGCTTCTGAAAATGTTGTCGGAGCCTCCCATAACAACAAGGCTAAAGACAGTGAAATATCCAGTGTATCAGTTTCCGCGGAGGATGATTCTTCTGACCAATTATATGATGTTCCACTAACTGGAGAAGAAAAACACTCTGCAGGTATAAATGTTAAACCTCGTATATGTTTGTACAGATTTCGGATGCTCTAGTTGCAAGAATCTGCATGTGTCCACTTCTGCGAATTAAAGAAACAAAAAGCTTGCAAATATCATCAAGTTGATTCTGTCACATGATATATTGAAAGAAGCTTATAAGTTATTTTCCGTAGAAATCTTGCAAAAACTAAGTAGCTTAGGCGTTTCCTAATGATTGACTTGTTTAATAGCCAAATTAGTTCTGCATATTTTTGGTCTTAACTTGTTTTATTACGAAATTGCTTCTGCATTCATTATCTGCTATCATTGTGTTTTCTCCACCTCTTAGGATCCAAAGCTTTTCGCTCTTCGAATCTGTTTTGGTGGTTTTCTTTTATGGCTAAATCATTTGCCTCTGTTTTGGTTTGTGAACAGTGTCATTTATGCTGACCTCCAATGATTATTCTAGGTTTTCCGGCAGCCTGCACAATTTCCTCATCGAGGAGTGCTCTTGTTTCTGGTTTGACAAGGCGGCGTGGTCGTAGTAGTCATGATGTGTTTGTTAAGAAAGAGGTAAATAATGGATCTGCTTTTACAAATCTACCAGCCACACAACTTGTCAATTGTAATTTGAACGGGATTGAGAAGAACACTTCTAAGTGGCAGCTAAAAGGAAAGAGGAACTCGAGGCAGATGAGTAAGAAACAAGAAGCAAGAAGAAATGTGTACGGCGAAGAAGCTAATAACAACAGTCCTATGCCACTTTCTGCGCTGTACGACGTGAAGATCGAGGTAAAAGCCAACTATAACAAACCCCGCAATGTTCCGCTGGTTTCTCGTATGAGTGAATTGAACGGTAAAGCTATTGTTGGGCATCCTTTAACTGTTGAAATCTTGGAAGAAGGCTACTGCAACGGTATGGTGATGTCTCGAGTTGTTGTGAAGCCGAAGCCATCATCGAAAAAGAAAGGCAAGAAGAGGAAATCACATGGTGCTTTACATAAGTCATTGAAGTCGAAGAAGAAGAAGAAACCGTCTTCCCTATCGAAAAAGACAAGGCGGCTCTCTACTCTAACGAGCCAGAGGCTGACGGAAAGAAGCAAGAAGAAGACAACAGAAAAGGCAAAGGAAACGGTTGTAGCTTGTATACCGTTGAAAGTAGTCTTCAGTAGGATAAACGAAGTGTTGAAAGGCTCAGCAAGACAAACGCAACACCGAGCATTGCCATCTGCAGCCAAAACATGAGAGAGATAGAGAGACTTTTGGCTTGCTTTACGTTTTTTGTTTTCCCATTCATCGATCTGCCTGGATTTTGAAGCATAAAATGAGATGAAAATAGGCTGGCTTTAAGAGAAGCCATCACTGATGAGTGATGGGTTTTGCTGTTTTGGGTACAAAGACAAGACTTTTAAGTCGTGCAGAGAGAGGCAGAAAAATGGGTAGAGAGAGAAGTTGCAAGTGAGCAAATGTAGATATAGCAATAGTTAGTGGTTTATGTGTAAAACTGAAGATTAGGTGGGAGAGATGAGATTGCTGCTTCGAGAGAATTGCTTGTTTCAGATTGGACTCAAATTGTTTGTTTTTTACTCTTAAGTTCTTGTCGATGAAGAAGAAAGTCTTTTCTTTTCTTTCTCTGTGTTTATCATTAAGTCTCGATTCCTACAAACATTTTGGTAACTCTTAAAGAGAGGATAAAAAGATTAAAACTTTTGCTCTTAGAGATTAGTTATGGAAAAGCTAACTCAATTGTATCTCTTTGTTTTTTTTTCGATTTGAACATTTGATTTTTGATTCTTTTTAAAAAGTTGTTCTAGTGGATATCACCTTCAACATAGTGTCATCAATATCATCAAACTGAATATTCTGCAATACATGTTTTAAATATCTGGAAAAAAAAGAAAAATATAATAGAATTCATTAAACACGTTGTACATGTGTTTTTGTAGCTGTTTGTATCAACAACAAATGGACCGGCCAACAATTCAATTAGAACCATTCAATTTTATATTTTTCTTTCAACTTGTCGCTATCACAAAAACCTAACATGAAACTGAAAACGAAAAAAATATGAAATGATTCTCCAAAAACAAAAAAAAAAGATTTTAAAAATCAGTACATACATGAAAGTGAAATGAACTCTGTCAAAGAAAGAACACAAAATTTATTGTATTTTATACTGTTGATAAATCAATAAATTACTTTTAGGGTTTATATCAGGTGAATTTTGAACACTTGTTGGATCACAATACCTTTTTCTTTTGTTAAAAAATCATAATAGTTTCTTCGACGTTATAATTACCAAATTCCAAATACAGAAACTCTAAACAGAGACACATGTTGAAAAGTAGAACTGCTTTGTTTGGCTTATTTACATTTTAGGTTTTAATCCAAACAAGAGATCACATCATTCTTTTCAAACAGTTATCAAATTGATCATAATCAATTAAGGGAAAAAGAATGTGATCTTTTTCTTTTTCTTTTTGATGATTTCGTGATCGAACAAAATTACAAAAAAAATACAAAAAATGAAGATTTTAAGAATATAGAGACGCATTTAAAGTTTTTTTTTTTTTTTTTGAAGTTCTCGTGTTGTTTTTGGCTTTTGATATTTTGTTTGTATTTAAATACTGCTTTTCTGCTTCCTGTTTCCCTGCTTTATCACCACGCAGAAAACTCTCTTCGATCTCATCTTTCTCTAACATCGTCTGATCAAATCAATCGATCGATTAATCGCCATGAGTTTCTGCAAATGGGTTTCTTTTGTTTTGATCATTCACTTGCTCAATTCGTGTCTGATCTCATCTTCCTCTTCCTTAACCTCGAATGGGTTTTCTCAAATCCCTTCAAAATTTCTGACTTTGGCTAAAAGAGATGATTTTTTCGATTGGATGGTTGGGATCAGAAGGAAAATCCACGAGAACCCAGAATTAGGTTACGAGGAAGTAGAGACATCTAAGCTCGTTAGGACAGAATTGGAGAAGATGGGTGTGTCTTATAAGTATCCAGTCGCTGTAACTGGTGTTATTGGATATATCGGAACTGGTCAAGCTCCCTTTGTTGCATTGAGGGCAGATATGGATGCACTTCCTATGCAGGTATTTGATTTCAATTTTTAAAATTGGATGAGAGAAAAAATTGGTTTGACTTGTTCTCTCGTCTTCTTTATGGAACAGTGTGGCTTTTTCATTAGTGTTGGATACTCGAAAAGAGGAACCTTTGTTCTATCTTTTCCACAAATCACTGTAATTTAGTCGAAGAATTGTTGAGTTTGTTTGTCTGTGGGATCCGATCTATCATTGTCTTTCTCAGGAGTTTAAGCTGCTTTTTATGGTTTTTGATTTTCTTTGGAACTAGGACTTGTTACTAGCAAAATCCTCTCTTTTTATTTGACTTATAGATCTGATTTCTTATGAGGGTTGCAATTATGAGAAATGTTGCTCTATTTTGGGTGGATTCTTATTGGACAAGCTATGTTGGATTCTGTAGGAAATGGTGGAATGGGAACACAAGAGTAAGATCCCGGGGAAGATGCACGCTTGTGGACATGACGCTCACACTACGATGCTCCTCGGTGCTGCAAAACTGCTCAAAGAACACCAAGATGAGCTACAGGTTACTAGTGGTGTATTTCCAAATCAAACTTCTTTAAATTTGAATCTTTTGGAAGCATCCTGATCTGTGAATTCTTGTACATTTTCTTGGACAATATTAGGGTACAGTGATTCTAGTTTTCCAGCCAGCTGAGGAAGGAGGAGGAGGTGCAAAGAAAATCGTGGAGGCTGGAGTATTGGAGAATGTGAGTGCAATCTTTGGATTACATGTTACAAATCAATTGAGATTAGGTCAAGTGAGCTCAAGGGAAGGTCCATTGTTGGCTGGTAGTGGCTTTTTCGAAGCTAAGATAAGCGGGAAAGGAGGTCACGCAGCTCTTCCTCAGCACGCCATAGATCCAATATTGGCAGCTTCAAATGTTATTGTTAGCTTGCAACACCTCGTTTCACGAGAGGCGGATCCTTTAGACTCGCAGGTATAAATATAATCTTTGGGTCTTCAAGTGAATGAAACCATATCTAGCATGTCGATCGATTTTTGATCTATGTGAGTGTTTGCAGGTGGTCACCGTTGCTAAGTTTGAAGGCGGTGGTGCATTTAATGTGATTCCAGACTCTGTTACTATCGGTGGTACATTCCGAGCCTTTTCAACTGAAAGCTTCAAGCAACTCAAGAAAAGAATTGAGCAGGTTGGTAACTTCGCGCACTCTAATGTGTAGTGTGAGACTTTTGTCTTCCTCTCAAGACCGAGCTTTTAAACTCTCTTGGGAGTCCAATGTTTCAGGTTATCACGAGGCAAGCGAGCGTGCATATGTGTAATGCAACAGTGGATTTCCTTAGAGAGGAGAAACCTTTCTTCCCACCGACTGTAAACGACAAAGGTTTGCACCTATTTTTCAAGAACGTTTCAGGCGATATGTTAGGGATTGAGAATTACGTCGAGATGCAACCATTGATGGGATCAGAGGATTTCTCTTTCTACCAAGAAACAATGCCGGGACATTTTAGCTTTGTTGGAATGCAAAACGAAGCTCATTCACCAATGGCGAGCCCTCACTCGCCTTATTTTCAGGTCAATGAAGAATTACTACCTTATGGTGCTTCCCTTCATGCTTCAATGGCCACAAGATATCTTCTCGACTCGAAAACTTCATCGCCGAATAAGAGTTACAAAAAAGATGAACTTTGATGCCAACATGTTTGGCTCTCTCTATTCTTCATCTCCCCTACTCGTCGAAAATGTCATTTTTTTACAGAGGCTTCTATGTAAAGAGATCAATAAAATGTTATGCAATGTCAAGCTTCTATTAATGAATCTGATGGCTTTTCGCCTAGTGTAATCAGAGTTTTTAGAGAATTTTATTATTGTGATGGAAACATATGTTTCTGAGTTTCGAGTATTAAATGTATAAACAGTTTCATCATTTTATTTACGTTTGTGTACATTTCTTAATTACTGTTACAATGCCAAAATAAAAGCTCTGAAACCGTCAAATTACACAGAATGCCAATGTTATGTGACTCCTAGGTTTATGCTTATACAAATCAGATGAGAGTTTTCAGAAAATTCTCACAATGGATTCATCAGACAAACATTGTCGAAGCATAATCAAAATCAGACGTACAAGTTCGAGAGTTGACTTTCATGTGTGACTGAGAAAGATCCAATTTGTTCGGTTTTTGTTTATTCTTCTTCTTCTTCTTCTGGTACGTTTCTAGATTCAAGATTCAATTTTGGATAAATCAAATTCGTAGAAAACGTGGTGAATTCGTCTCNTCAAATTCGTAGAAAACGTGGTGAATTCGTCTCTCTTTCTTCCGAATCTTTGCATCACTCAAAAGTCCCAATCTTCTTCTCTGGGTTTCTATAAAAAACCCATTTTTGTATACCTCTGTTTTCTCTTACAAACGTTTTGCCGTGTCCGATTGGATCTTATATTGGATTGTTTAGGGAAATCAAATCAAACTGTTTTGGTAACCTCACAAAAAAAAATCTGGATTCTTGTGTAAAGTAACAGTGATTTCCGAAAGTTTTCTCCGTGTGTATGCATTTGGTGATAGCTAAGAAAGTTGGGAGCTTTTAGATGAAAGTGATGGTGAAGGAGATGGAGGAAGGGGTTAAAGATAATGCTGCATCAAACCCTAAATCGAGACTCACAAACCAATCAAGGGCTCTCTTTTCGATGCGTCTGCTTCAGATTTTGTTATTGTTGCTTGTTCTGACTCTTGGGATCTCAGTTCTTGGTATACACATGATCAAGTTCTTGAGGACTCAACATTTGCCTCCTGTGGCGCCAACCACTTTGTTCTCTACGTATGATCATGAGGCTGTTACTTTAGAGAGCTTTATTAGGCCTCCTTTGAATGTTTGGCACACAATGAATGACAGTGAATTGCTTTGGCGCGCTTCGTTGGAGCCACGGAGAAATGTATATCCGTTTAAACGGGTTCCTAAACTGGCCTTCATGTTTCTTACCAAAGGGCCTTTACCATTTGCTCCACTCTGGGAGATGTTCTTTGAAGGACATGAGGGTCTTTACTCAATTTATGTTCATGCATTGCCTAATTACAAATCGGATTTTTCGAGGTCATCTGTGTTTTACAGAAGATATATCCCAAGTCAGGTACTGTCATTGATGTTTCAGACAAAACACTTGCAACCACTTTTTACGCGTGTGCTTCTTGTGTTCCTCACAATGTCAGTTTCTCTTCGTTATAGGCTGTGGCATGGGGAGAGATGAGTATGTGTGAAGCTGAAAGGAGGCTTCTGGCTAATGCGTTGCTCGATATCTCTAATGAATGGTTTGTTCTGCTGTCCGAATCATGCATTCCTCTGCGCGGTTTCAGCTTTATCTATAGCTATGTCTCTGGATCAAGATATAGTTTCATGGGTTCTGCTGATGAGGAAGGACCTGATGGAAGAGGAAGATACAGCATTGGAATGGAACCTGAGATCACACTCAGCCAGTGGCGAAAAGGGTCTCAGTGGTTTGAAATTACCCGGAAACTCGCTGTCGAGATTGTTCAAGACACAACTTACTATCCCAAGTTCAAGGAGTTTTGTAAACCTCCATGTTATGTTGATGAACATTACTTCCCCACAATGTTGTCTATTAAACATCGGATTTTCCTGGCTAACCGGACATTGACATGGACAGATTGGTCGCGCGGTGGTGCTCATCCAGCTACTTTTGGCAAGGCTGATATAACGGAAACTTTTCTCAAGAACCTTCCGGAAGCTAAAGCCTGCCTCTACAATGATCAGAAGTCTCAAGTCTGTTATCTCTTTGCCAGAAAGTTGGCACCGAGCGCATTGGAGCCCTTATTGAAACTTGCACCCACGATTATTGGGTTATAACTCCATTCGCCGCTCTTAGTTTTTGTTTTGATAAGTGCTTGGGTTTAGAGTATGATTATGGACGTGACTAATCCTCTTCCACAATGATATTACATGTATTTTGGAGGTTAAACATATTTTTGACATGGCAGATGATTGAATAAAGAGAATTGACTTCTTTTCAATCTCTAGAAGCAGATACTTTTCACTCTAATCGTGTTTTATAAAGAAGAAAAGTGAGGTATTTTCTTCTAAAGAATGGTGTTTGGTTTTATCAGTTTTTGTGTATTTAGACGAAATTGGAGGTTCCTTAGGTCACAAGTAAAGTCGTTGGAAACTTGTGCGACAAGCTTGAATCGCACGTCGATAGTAAACGCATCGACTCTTCTCTCCTCGTTCCCATTGTTTCAGCATTCAAAATCCATATGAACAAGAACAACGATTTTTTGTTTGTAATTTCAACTCACAAACAAATCAAACATACATAACAATTTTTTCTTTTCTAGAGATCAAACCTTACAAAACCAAGTCAATAAAAAAATCATCTCAAACGAGGAGGTGGATTGGAACCAAAGCCAAGTGCGAGATCTTCAACTGAATCTGTTGATACAACCGGCACATGCTTTTTCCTCTCAACTTCTACAGCCAAACTCTCCTTAAGAGCCGTCACTACTTGACTCATTCCGGGTCTCTCTCCAGAGTTTCGGCAAACGCAAGCCACCGCTATTTCCACGGTCTTAAACGCAGAGTTTGGATCATAGTCTCCGCAAAGACTCGGGTCAAGAATCTCTACGATGTTTTCTCTAGAGAGCAAAGACTCAACCCATTGACTTATATGCATCCTTTCCCCGGTCTTTATAATCGCGGGTTTTGCAGTAACAATCTCTAATAGAACCACACCGAAACTGTACACATCACTCTTCTCTGTTAAGATGTTTGATGTGTAATACCTGCAACAAAAGATCAGATCTTTAACTGGAAAAACCGACAAAAGGAAGCAAAAGTTCTCGAACTTTTAGCGGAGATTTGAGCTAAGATCTTACTCGGGGTCGACATATCCAGGTGTCCCGGCTATGGCTGTATTCAAATGACTTCCCTCTGCTGCATCAAACGCTCTCGAAAGGCCAAAACCACCTAACTTCGCATTGAAGTTTCCATCTAAGAATACATTTGTGCACTTGACGTTTCTATGAATGATTGGTGGCGTGCAGCCAGTATGCAAATACTCCAGTCCTATAAAAACAGGGCAATTTCAGTTGCAGTAACCGAATTTATCATAGGAACAGAACTCCAAACATGAGTGGATTTCAAATGCTAACCTTGTGCCACATCGACCGCAATTCCAAGTCTATCTTCCCAGCTAAAGACAGTTGAACTGTTCTCTGCACAAGACGAGATTTCGGTTTAACCTCAACAAGAATATAAAGCAGCTCTGAGAGTGTTTGCAGTAGAGAAAAAAAAAAAGAAATAGGTTTCAGAACCTGAGATATGTTGTTTCAAGTTTCCGTTTGCCATGTATTCATATATAACCGCCATTTTATCGCCTTCATTGCAATAACCAAGCATGGTTATAAGGTTTCTGTGATGAATTCTGAAAAGGTGTTTGACCTACAATTTGCATGTTCACACAAGCTCTTCTAAGTATCCTTTCATTAATTATCAAACAAAAAACTATTGTTTAAGATATTCGGTGCATATACCTCTGCTCTTAATTGTTTGTAGCCTTGAGAAGACAGTGAAGAAACAAGCTTGACCGTTACTTCTTTACCATCTAACTGACCGAGGTAGTTTCTTCCAAATCCTACCTTCCCCTGATCTCTCTCGAACCCATTTGTGATATTAACAATCTCTGCGTATGTGAATTTCCTATTTGCTGGTTCCAAATCAAACGCATCAACAACAGCTGTTTCATTCACTTCGTAATCTGTCATTCCAGTTTCTATCCTCTGTAAAGATGGACGTGTTGAAAAACCGGTTTCTCTTCGCTGCAGAGACTGACGATTTGAACCAGTTTCTCTCCTCTGTAAAGACGGTCCATTCGATGCTGTAATTGTCCTATGAACTGTTTGACCTGCAGTGCAATAATAAGCACTAACGAACCATTTTCGTTTACTCAAAAGAGTAACATAACTAAAACATACCTTTTTTTTTCTTTCTCATGAAGATAAATAGTATAGCTGCAGATATGGTAACGAGGAGAAAGAGTCCTACAAGTGATGCAACTAATGGAATGACAAATCCAGGAAGTTTCTTCTTCGTGGATTTATTTTGTGTGAGTTCCTCACAGGCATTTGCAAGACAAATACTTGGATTCCCATGGACACTGCAAAGTAACTATGGATTATGAGTCAAATCGTCCAACGCTTTCTCAAACATGTGAAGAATGAGAAAAGATAAGTGTTTTTGAATACCTAAACGACAAGCCGTTCCCTGTTCTTTCTAAGAGAATAGACGGTATAGGACCAGTAAGCTGGTTGTTTGCCAAATTTCTGCAAAAATCCACAGTAGATAAAGTCATTTACAATTTACCAGGAGCTATGAGTTCTTTTACTGTTAGGTCTAGTTGAGAAGTACGAACAGGACTCTCAGGAACTGAAGTTGAGCTAAGAAAGCCGGCACTGGCCCAGACAAATTGTTATTCGACAAGTCCCTGAAAGTAAAACAAACCATTTACTATAGAGCTTCACAACTTGGCGAGATTTAATGTTTCTCACACCAACAAGAGAATAAACTTACAGAATTTGCAACTGTGAGAGACGCGATATATCAGACACTATCTCTCCTGTCAATCCAGAGGATGACAAGTTTCTGTTGCATGGAACAATAATTTCTGAGACTCGGGCCACTTTGGTTAAAACAATTGATTTGAGAGAAGGGTAGTTGTTACATAACACTTACAAAGCTATTACTCTAGGCATGCCTGAGCCATTGTAGCTGCAATTCACCCCGTCCCATGTGTAAGTTTGAGGCACACACGCGTCTCCTTCCCAGTTTCTCCTGACTTTATATGCAGACTTAATATTCCTCATAGCAGAAACTATAATGATGGGGAGCAAGTCAGTGAGAAAGTGATTGGCTTCAGGAAACAGAAATAGCAAGTGGTAGGATTGAATGAGAGAGCTTACGATCGGTTTGATCCGTGGGAGACTGAAGAAATTTCTTTGCAAAGTAAGTCTCCATAGCGTTGATAAGAGGTGGACGAGTTGAATCCCGAGTCTGACGAATGGAAAACTCGAATCTCTCTGCTGTCAAAGGTCTTATAGAGAACAAAGCTGTGGTCCGCAAGTAAGTAACATTGAGCGGCGGGGAAAAAGTCTCCCCATTCAAC
This sequence comes from Kernera saxatilis, assembly GCA_900406395.1. Lineage (NCBI taxonomy): Eukaryota > Viridiplantae > Streptophyta > Magnoliopsida > Brassicales > Brassicaceae > Kernera > Kernera saxatilis. The sequence continues at coordinate 98,659 of OVAY01000057.1, forward strand.
AAAATCACAAATTCTCTTCTTTCTTGGGAACTGGAACTCGGTTCTTGAAGTTCCATAAAATACATGTAAACGTAAAACTCAAGAGAAGGATCCTCTGGAACCCATCCAAAGTCTACAGACCCATTCGCGATGCCTGGTATAATTGCAGTTCTCATTGCAACTTGTGGGATACGGAAATTGCTGCTACTGTTGCGTGAGAGAGAAGTCGATGAGGAACTTAACTGCTTTGATCCATCTGGCGTGGACGGAAACCAGATTCGATCATAACCATCATCTGGAAATCTGATCAATCGCAAATGTCAAAGAGAGAAATTTGCATTTTTACTATACTGCCTTAGAGAAAATGTCGATTTTTTACCTGACTGTTTGATTCGTTGATGACCCGAAATCCAACCGTTGGAAGAGCTGGAGCGAATCAGATTGAGCTACATAAGAGGAATTCGGCAACGGTCTAAGTTCCAATACCGATATGAAAGGCGTACCGTTTCCTGTATTCACTAAACACACTTGTAATGTCTCTGTCAACACAGTATATATGATCTCCTTGGACACTGCTTGCAGAGAAGAATCCAATCTAACAGTGTCCCATTTGTTTGGACCCAAGTGAAGATCGAATACCGGTATCTCGTTTCTCGAATCGTAGTTTCCGTACATAAAAGCCGCTCGGATCAAATACTTGGTGCTGTTGTTAACTGCAATTGTGTAACAGTTCCTGATTCCCTCTGGAAAACTTCTAACAGACAACATGCTTTGAATCATGTTTTGTCTATTCTCAGGCGCCACGAAATTGCTGGTTCCTGTATCCGTGTAACTCGAATCCGAAACATACTTTATACCCGTTGAATTTTCCGTGTAGCTTGAATTTTCCGGTTGTAACCCGCAATCTATGCTAATGAATCCTGATTCATATGTTCAAAACCAGTTTTAACTAACTTTTTCCAACATACAAAAACTTGGCAAACACAATCAAAGAAGAGCATAATCTTTGTTTGACCAAAAGATTTAAACTTTCAAACCTGTTTGATCCTGGGCATTAGCAAGATTGATGAGAACCACACAGCAAAGGAACGTAAGCGCCTTCGATGCCATCGTCTCTGTTCTTCAAACAGTCATCATCTCTTAAAATGCAACTGGTTTATCCATTTCTGAGAAACAAACACCAAGGGCAAAAACAAAAGCAAAAGAGCATAAGAGTTTCTTTGAATTTTGTCCAAGTCAACTTCTTCTAAAACAATGTCAACTTCTCTGGTGGATATCAGTTTGTTGTGCTCACAAGTCACAACGTATAAATCAATTATCTAAACAACTAGTAGACACTAATCAACAAAAGCCAACTTGTTTTTTTTTTTTTTTTAAAGTTGATTTCTTTAAACAACTTGTATATCTATGCTAATGAACAGGTCAACGCTGAAGTAGACAAAGACCAGAGACTTTCTTATTTCTTTGTTTTAAGTTTGACAAAAAAGCTTATGTTCACATGGGTTCTCTTCTCTGTAATTGCTCTGTAGTTACCCCTAATTTTGTAACCTAACAAGATAATAATTGGGTACAGTATCTCTCACCATGATTCGATTGAACAAAACCCTTCGCAATGGTGGGTGAATCGGAAAGTGACGGCGCTTCGACAATGATACTCCGTCGAAATCGCCGGTGAAACCCTAATTTCATCTTCGGACGGTGTCGGAATCTTGAAGGTGTTAAGACAGGTCACAGGAACAGTATCTGAAGATGGCATTTGTTGGATCAGAATCATTGTAAAGAGAGAGTGGCAGAGAATGGTGTCAAAATGAAATCTGAATTCTAGCTGAAATTTTCGCTTCCTTCAAATCGTTCAAGAAAGCACCTTTTTTTTTACGTAAAAAAATTTGGAAAGTCGAGATTTTTAAGTAGCTTCATTTAATAGTTTCGAGAGGTTTCGTGTTGTGGGTTCACCTCTCGGATGGTTTTCACTTCAGTGGCGTCTACTAGCTTTTATTTGAATCCTTGTTGGGATTCGGGTTTGGGTTCAAGACATTGTGGTGGAATCGGTTTCTTCTCCTTCTCTTGCGTGGCGTAACCAGTTCTTGGGCTGTAGATGGCTTTGGCTGGGTCTACGAATGTCCGTGTGTAAGGTGTGGAGATCCTCTTTGGTGTTTTCCCCGCTCGAATTTCAAGGTCTTTCCTTGTCCCTGGGTTTCCGTTTGCATTGGTTATTTGAAGTGGTTGTGATGGAGTGGTTTCTGTTCTCTTGTCATTTTGCCTCTCCGTTTTCGTTTCTGTCGTGGTGGTAGCTGTGAAGTCTTTGTTTAGTTCCTTCCTCGGGCCTTCATTAGTGTTTGGAGGCAATCTAATGGTTGGTTCTTCTTGAGGTTTATGTTTGTAGCTCTCCGCCTACGCTCCTTTGTTCTTTGGAAATGCTTGACGGTTGCTTTTGGTTCAGAGTCTTCAAGTGTAGTTCTTTGGATTTTTAGATTGTTAGCCCTTTTCTTCTGTTTCTTAAGGTAGCTCCCCCCTATTTTTTGGGGCTTTGCTTCCCTTTTTTGGGTTTTGTTTCTGGGGATATCTTGTTTTTCCTTCGGTTTTTGTGTTCCTCAACTTGTATTCCTCTTCGGTATCTTAATAAAATTTCAGATGTCAAAAAAAAAAAAGATAATTAAAAGAAAACTATAAGATAATTATTAAGATAATTAAAAGAAAACTATAAGATAATTAATACTCCGCTTTTATAAAATTAATAGTGTTTCTCGTAGCCATGCGCAGGGACCGGAAATCGCTCAAGTATTTAGAACATTAAGAACTAATCTACCTATATATATATATATATATATATACACAGAAATGTCATATTACTCTTATCAGTCTTATGGTATTGTGATTCTACATATATTTTGTCTGGCTAGTTTTCACAAACGACGAACAGGATGCTGCTATGGCACGGGTCACGCCTTACGAATTGGGCTAGCATTTTATCCAAAGGTGGATGATATTCACATATATATATGTAATTTCCGCTTTTGTGTAATGTAATACCAAGTGATTATTTAAACTTTACAAGAATTTGTATATATCGATCCTCAGGTCTTCAAATTGCTCCTTCTGAAGCAAATCATTGTGGTTACATGTTTGGAAAAGGTGTTTAATTTGTGGATATGTTCTCTTCCGGTTGCAAAGACGGTGTTCTACTCTTGTGCAAGGTACATTAATTTGATCTCTACATAGCTCTAACCCTTTTTTTTTTAATTGTTTCATTCTAATCCTTTAAAATACTTTTTGTTGCAATATATATAGGTAGCTTTGGGTGAAATGGTTGATCTCTACATAATCATTTACAACCTTTATTTTTATTTTTTAACATACGATATGCAAGTTTGAATCTGAATAATAACACAACAACATCACTAACACAAACCATTAGATTTGGTTGCTACCTTTATATGTAAATCTCCAAATTCAATTTTACCATATATACCAAATAAAATATTTTCTAGGGTAATAGTTGTTTCTTACGTTCAAGATCAGATATTAATTCCAGTTGGTTCTATTATATTATGTTTCCCATTTATTGGTTTTGGTATGAGGTTAATGATGACTTATGCTTATATATGAATTATCCACCATACATTTCCCGGAAAAAGGATAAAGAAAAGTCAACGGTCAAACCTTAATAAGGTTAGGCCATGCCCATGTGCACTCGTTTTCTTTTTTCCAATCTCTTGCGGAGATATTGGAAATTGGATATCGACATCCGCCGATCATGTCCAAACATATATTTTGCCAACTTGATTTTGGTTTTGATTCCTTTTTTTCTCTTCTTTGAATTCGGTCAAGGTAATCCGAATCTTCTGAAATTTGATTTATCTATCGATTTATTATCCAAAAATACCGACTTAAGAAAATAGAGTCTTAACACAACATATATATATATATATATATTAAGGTATTCACTAGTTATCCCTGATTCCCTATACGTATTTTATTAGACATTACGATGATGTCTAGACAAAACATATAAAATGTGTGTAATACTGTGTATAAATGTATTATGAAATATATAATACACATATACGTATCAACAGTTAAACCCCCCTACACACATACATATATATGTTCCATATATCGCTCACTTGGCTATAATGTTTGTAAATCTTGTAATAATCCTGCCAAATTGATATTGATCAGCTATTGTCTTCTTTATTTATTTATTTTTGGTTTTTGTTGTTGTTTGTCTTCATTGAAGTCGTGGTCGTCTCTGCAATCTCCATAGTTTTATTGGTGCATGTATAATGTATTGCTCCTCACCAACCAATCTCCTTCTGACTTCTCGATCTTAAGGTATACTTTTAATTTTAGTTTCCAAATAAAAAAATAAAATGAGATGATAGTAAAATTTCAATAATCAAAACTAATCTAAAATGTTACTCTCCGGATTATGAATTTTTGGTTATGATTATTTTGTTTTCAATATCCTCAATTTTATTAGATGAAGTGTATAGCCAATGGCAACAAGATAATCGTATTCAATAGAAAAATCAATAATTGTTTTAAACAAAAAAAAAAAGGCAAGTATTTCACGTAGTTAGAGCTTTATAAATCGAAACTGATGGTGAATTTCGCAGATTAGCAAAAATTTCAGCCGTATGTAATTATTGTCAATATATAGACTTTTTTTTATACGTCAACGAATTAACGTAAAAAAAATCACAATTGGTCACCTCTACCAAAAAGGTTGACTTTGAGTTCTCAATAATAGTAGTAACCAGTACTAAGTACTAACGCGGTTCAGACAAAAAAACAATTCCCACTTTCATTTCTTTAATCAAAACCACATATATGTTCATTTGATTCCTCATTTTCTAATCTGCAAATCAAAAGAAAAATAAAAAAAATCTAAAGTTGCTAATGGCGTTTTGTGCTTGTCTTCTCTTAGTTCTTCTGCAATTCTTCTCAGCTTTATTTCTTACTCTTGCTCAAGATCAGTCAGGTAAAAAACTAATGTTAACATCTTCATCAAAACCGGTTTGGTTTTCAAAGCATTCTTCTTTTTCTTCTTCTTCTTCAGGATTCATCAGTTTGGATTGCGGCTCGCCGAGAGGAACTACCTTTCGTGAGAGAACAACAAATCTTACTTACATCTCCGATGCGAATTTCATCAATACCGGTGTTGGTAGGACCATCAAACAAGCATACCAAACTCAGTTTCAGCGACAAGCCTGGTATAGTTAATACTCTCAAGAGACAATGAATGTTTAGCTTAAACTTCAAGTATTATTTACCAATTGTTTTACTTCTTTCACAAGGAACGTACGAAGTTTTCCACAAGGCATAAGAAGCTGTTATACCCTAAACCTAACCATAGGGGACGAATATCTGATCAGAACAAGTTTCTTACACGGCGGTTATGACGATAATCCCTCCACGCAATTCGAGCTCCACCTCGGGCCTAACCTATGGACTGCAGTTTCAACCACAAACGAGACCGAAGCATCAATCTTTGAGATGATTCATGTCTTGAAAACTGACCGTTTACAAATCTGTCTGGTCAAAACAGGGAACTCAACGCCTTTTATCTCCGCTTTAGAGCTTCGTAAACTCAAGAACACAACTTACTTGACTCAACAAGGGTCATTGCAGCTCTTCATCCGAGCAGACGTTGGTGCAATTGTTAACCAAGGCTACAGGTTTATAAGTTTAAAAAATCTCATGTCAGAAAAACTGAAATTTGGTCTTAAAAAGCTCCTAAAATATGCTCTGTTTTTCTCTGTTTTAGGTACGGAATTGATGTTTTTGATCGTGTATGGACTCCGTATAATTTTGGGAACTGGTCACAGATTAGTACCAACCAGACAGTGAATGTCAACAATGACTATCAACCACCAGAGATTGCTATGGTCACAGCCTCTGTTCCAACAGACCCGGACGCAGCTATGAACATTACGCTAGTCGGGGTGGACCGCACTGCCCGATTCTACGTTTTTATGCATTTTGCAGAGATCCAAGAGCTCAATTCCAATCAAACAAGAGAGTTTAATATCATGTACAATGACAAGCATATCTACGGACCCTTTAGACCGCTTAATTTCACCACTTCTTCCGTATTTACCCCTGCCGAAGTTGTTGCCGATGCAAATGGACAGTACACGTTTTCGCTTCAAAGAACAGGAAATTCGACGTTGCCTCCTCTCCTCAATGGCATGGAGGTTTATTCGGTTAACTTGTTGCCGGAGCAAGAAACCGAAAGAAAAGAAGGTTGGTAACTAACTAACTACTGTTGTGATTTATTGTTGTTGATCAAGAACCAAACTTTTACTTAAGATATTTATATATATATTTCAGTTGATGCAATGATGAACATCAAGTCGAGTTACCGCGTGAACAAGATTGATTGGGAAGGAGATCCTTGTGTGCCACGGGCTTATAGGTGGTCTGGTCTTAATTGCAGTTACATTGGCAATGAGCAACCAAAGATCATTTCTTTGTAAGTGTAGAGTTTGTTCTGTTTTTAGAACAGAGTTTGACTTGTTCGTTATATGCTTTTTTTACAAATGGTTTTAAAATTTTTGATATTTGAAAACAGGAACTTGTCTGCAAGTGGCTTGACCGGAGAGATATTGGAGTTTATAACAGATCTTACCAATTTAGAAGTTCTGTAAGTAGATAATAAACTCAAGTCTCTTAAAAAAATGCGGCGAAGTTGTGATTTTGAAGTCGTATGTTTTGATATGGTTTTTGTTGGCTTTGATTTTCTTGCAGTGACTTGTCTAACAATACTTTAACTGGTTCGGTTCCAGAGTTTCTAGCAAACATGGCAACCTTAAAAATCATGTAAGCTCAAGCATGAAGAGGCTGAAATCTAACACTTTTACTCTATGAACACCAAAACAAAACTTACATTTTGTAACCTCTGTTCACTCTGTTTTGCGCAGAAATCTATCAGCCAATGAGCTAAACGGTTCAATCCCTGCAACTCTCCTTGATAAAGCACGAAGAGGATCGATTTCATTAAGGTAATAATCCGTGCGTATGAGTGAAAAAAACCAACAAATAAATCATAAGACCTTTCTAATCAAATTTGTCTTTTAATCACCTATACAAAACTCTAGTATCGAAGGAAATACCGGTCTCTGTTCGTCCTTTTCATGCGCCACCACGAAGAAGAAGAAGAAAAACGCAGTCATTGCACCTGTTGCAGCATCACTTGTTTCAGTCTTCCTCATTGCAGCTGGAATCGTTACGTTCCTTATCCTCAAGAGGAAGAAGAGAGCCAAGCTTGGTTTTAATCCCAATTCAGGTACCGGTACAACACCATTGCATTCAAGGTCTCACCACGGCTATGAATCTCCCGTGATAGCAAAGAACCGCAAATTTACTTACATCGATGTTGTTAAGATCACAAACAAGTTTGAGAGGGTTCTTGGTAGGGGAGGTTTTGGTGTTGTTTATTACGGAGTATTGGATAACGAACCAGTCGCTGTTAAGATGCTCACTGAGTCTACTGCACTTGGTTACAAACAGTTCAAAGCCGAGGTAATAACATATTGATTTGTTTATTGAACCAAATGTTTCTCTAACTATATAAAAAATGGTCTTTTTGATTGCGTCTTGTATCTGTTTCTGTTTTGTTTACTTGTTAAGGTTGAGTTGCTTCTTAGAGTTCATCACAAAGATCTCACGTGTCTTGTTGGATACTGCGAAGAAGGAGATAAATTGTCTCTAATCTATGAGTTCATGGCGAATGGAGACTTGAAAGAGCACTTATCAGGTCTGGTTTTTACACAAAATGTTCTTACAATGTAGAAATATTTTGGAGTCTAGTTTTAAGATTCTGATCTTTTTGTTTCAAAATATGATTTCAGGGAAGCGTGGACCATCGATACTAACTTGGGAAGGAAGGCTTCGTATAGCAGCGGAATCAGCTCAAGGATTGGAATATTTGCACAATGGATGCAAACCGCAAATAGTTCACCGTGACATTAAGACAACTAACATCTTGTTGAACGAGAAATTCCAAGCTAAGCTTGCGGATTTCGGGCTTTCACGGTCTTTCCCACTTGGAACTGAAACTCATGTCTCAACCGTAGTCGCAGGAACTCCTGGATACCTTGATCCTGAGTAAATCTCAAGCACTTCTCTCTACAACATTATTGAATTCTTTTTCTTGTTAACTCTTAACATTGTGGTTTTTATTTCTTCCTTTTTTCAGATACTATAGAACTAATTGGTTGACCGAGAAGAGTGATGTGTTCAGCTTCGGTGTTGTTCTACTAGAGCTAGTAACGAACCAACCAGTGATAGACCAGAAAAGGGAAAGATCACATATAGGTGAATGGGTAGGTTTGATGCTATCAAGAGGAGACATTAATAGCATTGTGGATCCTAAGCTTCAAGGAGACTTTGATCCGAACACGATATGGAAAGTTGTTGAGACCGCAATGACTTGTCTGAATCCGTCTTCTTCACGGAGACCGACGATGACTCAAGTCGTTATGGATTTGAAAGAATGTTTGAACATGGAGATGGCAAGAAACATGGGAAGTCGTATGACGGATTCAACTAACGATTCCTCAATTGAGCTGTCCATGAATTTCACAACAGAGCTTAATCCTGGAGCTAGATGAATCAAAGCTATATCAATCTGCTTGAAGCAAGACGTTTCTCTATGTACACATATTTCTTTTGTTCTGTTTTGTGATGAACATAGTCTATCTTAATTACTCTGTTTCGCTTCTCTGTTATTTTTGTTTGTTTTTGTAATTTTGTCTGAAGCAATTCAACAGGTTTCTCTGCTTTTGAAGTAATGAAATCAAAGTGTCTATGAAAAACAGTTCTAGGTTATTCGAAACAAAATGTACAAGTTTATACAAACGTTTCTGGATTATTTGAAATACACAACGAAATCCAACGGAAGATTCTTCTTTATGTGTAGCCTAGCGAGCCGTGGGGTTTACTTCAGTACCAAAGGTCATGGTCACTCCTCTGGAACCTTTGGAGTCCATGTCGCGACTCGTTTCTCCCCTTGAGTTTTCCAATGTTAAACACTCGATTAGTTCAATAACAACTTGAGACATGGTCGGTCTACTTGCTGGAGAAGCATTGATACAAGTCATTGCTAGCTCAACAACTTTCCATACAGAATCAGTGTGGTAATCTCCATTGAGACTTGGATCTGTAATGTTTCTAATATCTCCTTTGGTAACCATTAGTCCTACCCATTCTGCTATGTATGGCCTTTCACGACTCTGGTCAATCACTGACCGATTTGTTATAATCTCCAATAAAACGACCCCGAAACTATACACATCACTCTTTTCTGTCAACCAATTTGTTTGGTAATATCTACAAGACAACATATACAATATGGTCATGATTTTTAATCATGTGAAGTAAAAGCATAACATAGATATGTGTGAAATGATAGCTACGTACTCTGGATCAAGATAACCAAGAGTTCCTGCAACAACTGTGGAGACATGACTTTGGCCTTCGTCCAGGAATGATCTTGAAAGCCCAAAATCAGCAAGTTTGGCTTGGAAGTGTTCGTCCAACAATATATTTGCGGTTTTGACATCTCTATGAACAATTGGTGGTCGGCATCCTTTATGCAAATATTCCAATCCTAGTGTAACAGATTCATTTGTATCAAAACTTTCTCACATCAAATTAAAGTCCTTGAGAGGAAATGATAGGTTCATCATCATTAGGCTTCACTGACCTTGTGCGGCCTCAATTGCTATTTTTAGTCTACTTCCCCACCTTAAAACCGAAGAGTCGCCGCGCTTCCCTGTGTGTTTTAACTAGGACATTAGCTTATGATCGAGAGGGACATGTTATCATTGGATCGACAATTGATTAAGATAAGGTGTCTGACATATGTGTAATCAAATTTTATATACCTGACAAAAGCTCTTTCAAATCTCCATTGGCCATGTATTCATAGACGAGAGCCAAGTCCTTCCCTTTTTCGCAATATCCAACTAGGCTTACCAAATTCTTGTGATGAACTCTCAGAAGAAGATCAACCTAACAAACCACAAAAGCACACAAAAATAATACGAATATAAATTGGTAAAAGACACTTGCATAAATGAAGATTGTGGTTTTACAAGAACCTCTGCCTTGAACTGTTTGTGCCCTTGAGTTGAAGCCTGAGAGACTACTTTAACAGCAACTGGTTCTGTACCATTTACATATCCATGATAAACCATACCGAACCCTCCTTTCCCAAGAATCCTTTCAAAGTTATTTGTCATTTCAGTAACCTCTTCGTAAGTAAACTTTTTCTTTTTCGTTATTCTTGGTGGCTCGGATGATCTTGAGGTTCTACCCTTCTCTGCAACACAAAAGATCAATAGGATTGTATAGTTTGATATGTGATTAAAAGTATATATATATGAAGATTACTAAATTTGTTATGAATACCTTTACTCTTTGATGATTTTTTCCTCTTGAGAACAAAAAACAGAACCAATGCAGTTGCAATAACAGCCACTGAAGCAACTGATGCAACAACTGGTACTATTATACTCTTTTTGGGATGTCCACTTTCTTCAGATTTATTTACACACGACTCTTCTGTGCAAATAAGCTTAGGATTGCCTTCAACACTGTTGATTACAAATGTTATTCAATATATGAAAGAGATTAAAAGTGTAAGAAAATAATATGAGAAATGTCTTACTTCAACTTCAGTCCTTTCTTCTGTAGAAGCCTTTGAGGAACTTGGCCACTAAGATTGTTCCCACTTAAGTTTCTGTTAAGGTAGAAACAAATGATATAAGTATAACACAAGTAGGGAATTTAAGAGAGTGCTAAAAGACATTTTTATGTTTCATAAGGACTTACATGATCAAGAGCGATTTCATGTCAGCTAGAAACTCAGGCACAACACCGGTTAAGTAATTATGTGACAAGTCCCTAGCATTTGATTAAAACATAAAAATCCATCACAATAGACAAAACAAAAAAATGTTTAGTTTATTCATGTGTTTGTGATACTTACAGTTCTTGTAGATGGGTTAGATTCTGAATAGCAGGCACGATGATATCGGTCAATCCACTTGAAGACAAGTTTCTAGTGATAGAGTCATGAATGTGTTTCAAATATAATATATTTAGAATAGAGAAATGACTTAAACATGATACAATGATTGAAAAATCGTACAAGAAAGTGATTGTTGGTGGAGTGGAACTATCGGTGTTGTTGCAGTTTAGACCAGCCCACAAGAACTGTTTGGGGACACATGGATCTCCTTGCCAACTAATTCTACTCAATCCATAAGCAATCTGAATCTTCTTGATAGCAATCACTGGAGGCATTACATAGTTGATGATAATGAACACATGCAAAACTATGATTCATATGTATCAAAAATGTAAATTTACGCACCTTCATCTTGGCTTGTTTCTGATTGAGGAAGTTCAACAACAGTAAAAATTTCAACGGCATTGATGAGAGGAGGAAGAGTTGATTTCGTCGTTTTCACTAGCTGCAAGAGACAAATCCCTCCTTCGCATCTCAATGTCGATTCGGGCTGGGTGATCATAGTTTCTATTTTTAACTTTTTAGGACTATAAGGTCCAAAGAAATCTTTCCCATTAAGAAGAACATTGAATTCTCTGGTCTCGTTGGCTAACAAAGTTTGGATCTCTGCAAAGTGAAGGTAAATGTGAAACCTTGTTGTAGGATCATTCAAGCTCCATTGCATATCCCATGTCCCATTATCATTTACATAGGTTGCAGCCGATGCCATTGCACCTTGCGGCGGATCAAAACCATTAGAAGTGTTAACATTGAGAGTTGTAGTTACTAGAGTCCACTCCTTATCTACCAACGGGAACCACCTACGGTCATAACCATCATCAGGGTACCTGCCAAAATCTTGTATTAGAGACAATACAAAACCGCAAGTGGCAGTAATGTCAGTATCAAAGACAGAATCAATGCTTCGATTTTTCTTCATCCTCTTTCTTTTTCTTGTTCTAGCACATCTCTCTACCTAGCTTAGCGCAATGGCGTTTAAAATAAAACTGTACCAAGATCAAAACTAAAGCTTCCTTGTCACAAATCAAAGTTTACTTACCGTAAAACACGACGTGAACTGTTAGCATAAGTTCTGGATAAGAGCTGCAAGGAGCTCCCAGTGCCACTAATGTAAATATCACTTCTCAATGGCCGTAGCTCCAAGGTCGATATCATTGGCGTAGATGTTCCCGTTTTAACAAGACAGATCTGCAAAGAGCTTAACCTGGACATGTGAATAATCTCCTCGTACTTACCACCTCCGGTAGCATTCAGATTTACTGTTGTCCACTTATTAGGGCCAAGAAACAGATCAAAGCTTGGGATAGTATTAAGACCGTCGTAGTTTCCATAAAAGAAGGAAGCTCTAATCAGATAATTTGTTCCTTGCGTGACCTTCAGGTTATAACAATTCCGTTCTCCATCCGGAAAGTATCTCAACGTTACAAACGCCTTCTCAAAGTTTCGCTCAGAGTCCTTATCGACTCGACCGTTCTTTCCACTCTCGACAAAAGTAGAATCCGAGGTGAATGTTAATCCGGTGGATGGATCGACGTATGGAGAACCATCAGGTAACAAACCGCAATCCAAAGTGATGAATCCTAATAAGAACAGAGGAAACAGAGGAAAGGAAAAGAAGAGTCTTACTCCAGGAATTAATATAATTGATCTGAGAGTTTGAAAACATAATACAAGATTTGCAATATTATATACCTTTTTGATCTTGCGCTTGAACAAAATGTATAAGAGGAAATGTGATGACGAACACACACAAAACTCCATGAAGATGCCTCCGCATTTTCTCCAGTTCTTGGAGGAGTTTGATATCAACATCTTCAAAAGTTCCTGAAATAGTTAATCTGTGTCAGCTAATCAAGTGGACATTAAAGAAACCTGTTTGTTTAGACTAAACCCATAAATTGTCAACTCCTAGATTAAAATATTAGAGAATACGCTTTGAAAACCTGGAAAGTTGATAAAAAAAAATAGAAAGTAATGAAGTTCCAATGTAATTTAAATTTACCAAAGGCATATCTAAGAATTTAGATTTCGCAGCGATATCTCCAAACTTTTCAAACCCCACTTTATCACCAGAATCGAATTTATCCATTAGCCCTGCCAAAATTACGGTTTTGCCATTTCGGGAACTTTTTAGAAACAAATTAGTGAATGTGGTCTCTGTTTGAAGATATAAATCATTAAATTGGTTACAGGAAGATTGATCTAAGATCATTTCTTAGCATGCATGGAGATGATGTAAGAAGAAGAAAGGTTTTTTTTTCCTCAAAATTTTCCCAAAATGACAAAACCCTAATTTTGAGTAAGGTAACGGCGTCATTTCAAAGTTTTGCCACCCGAGTTGTATTTGTTTATAGATGAAGGGCTTAACAAGCAAAACATACAAAGTTTGGGGGGTTTTTTGTGAAAAGTTTCTAAAAAATAAAACGACCTGAGTCTGAAAGATGCCTCTTAGAGGTTTTTTTTTTTTGGCAACTCCTCTTAGAGGTTTAGAAAATAAATTATGTCTTGTTCAAGCCATTAAGTTAAGTCAACTCCATCTCTTCATTTATATTTGACCCTTGTAATTTTCAACTGTGTTTATAAAGATTTAAAGAACATGTAACGATAAGGTGAAGTTATAATATGCAAGCGCCATTATCAGTTTTAAAGTAACCGAAGAACATGTCAACGATTGTTTTTGAGACGTGCATCCAAGTTGCAAAAGAAAAACCTCCGATTATTATTGTTTTTTTTTTTTTCGTTTTTAACTTTGGATTTTCCCGAATTGGAATGACTTGTTTAGCGAAAATCTCAAAAAAAATGTATTTGGTTGAGACAGATTATATGTCTCATGATTTCCTCTGTTATATTCAATCACTCTGTTTCTTATCTGAAACAGAGTCTCTGTTTCGTCTTTTATCCAATCACTTTGTCTGAAAAGAGACTCTGACTGTTCTTGATTTATCTTCTCCTCCAACTCTTCTTAGATAGTTCTTACTACCATTTCCACCTAAAAATTATTCCTTTTTCCTAAATCTTAATAGATAAAAGAGAGTAATAAGTTGATTTGTCTAACAACATTGTAGATCCAAATCTTCGGGAGACTTTGATCTGAATACAATCTGGAAAGATGTCAAGAGCTATGGATTAAAAAGAATGTCTGAACATGTAAATATGGATTTTCAGTTTCTCATAATTCATTATATTTTACTTTCTTTCATCTGGAGAAATTCATCAAATTTCTGGGGTTTAGTCCCAAACACACAACAAAATGCAACAGAGAATTATATATGTAGTAGCCTAGCGAGCCAGAGGGTTCACTTCCGTACCAAATTTCATGGTCACTTTTATGGAACTCTCCGAGTCCATATCTTGACTCGCTCCTCCCCTTGAGTTTTCAGTTGTTAAGCACTCCTTTAGTTCGATAATGACTCGAGACATGGTTGGTCTTCCAGCTGAAGAAGGATTAAGACAAGACATTGCTAGCTCAACAGCTTTCCAAACAGAATCAGAGTGGTAATCTCCATGCATGCTTGGATCTGCAACGCCTCTAATATCTCCTTTACTAACCATTAATGCCACCCATTCTACTATATGTGGCTTTTCACGACTTTGGTCGATCACGGTCTGGTTTGTGATGATCTCCAATAGAACAATCCCGAAACTATACACATCACTTTTATCTGTCAGCCAATTTGTTCGGTAATATCTGTAACAAAATATTTAAAACATGTCAAGAATTTGAATCATATGAAGTAAGAACTTAAACAAAATTATAGTATTACTTACTCTGGATCAATGTAACTAAGAGTTCCTGCAACCACGGTGGACAAATGAGTTTCACCTTCGGTTGGCAAGGATCTAGAAATCCCAAAATCAGCAAGTTTGGCTTGGAAATTTTCGTCCAACAATATATTCGAGCTTTTGACATCTCTATGAACAATTGGTGGTTTGCATCCTTTATGCAAATACTCCAATCCTAGTGTATTTATATCCAAGTTCATCACATAATGTTTTACTTCTTGAGAAGAAAGGAATGGTTTCATTAGGCTTTCACTAACCTTGAGCGGCCTCGATTGCTATTTTAAGTCTAGTTCCCCACCTTAAAACAGAGCCATCGCGCTTCCCTGTGTGTTTTAACTAGCACATTAGCTTATGATATGGTGTCTGATATATACTTAGATTTTATTTACCTGACAAAAGCTCTTTTAAATCTCCATTGGCCATGTATTTGTAGACGAGAGCCAATTCATTCCCTTCTTCGCAATATCCAACTAGGCTTACCAAATTCTTGTGATGAACTCTTAGAAGAAGTTCAACCTTACGAACCACACAAGTAACACTAAAATTACGTACTAACTACATGTCTGGATTCAAAGATAGTTAAGATCTGATGAAGATTGATAAGAACACTTGCATAATTGAATATTGTGGTATTATTAAGTACCTCTGCTTTGAATTGTTTATATCCATGTACTGAAGACTGAGAAAGTATTTTAACAGCTATTGGTTCCGTACCATTCACGTATCCATGATAAACGATACCGAACCCTCCTTTCCCAATAATTCTTTCAAAGTTATTTGTCATTTCAGTAACCTCTGCATAAGTAAACTGTTTCTTCTTCGTTACTCTCGGTGGCTCGGATGATCTTGAGGTTCCACCATTCGCTGCAAACGCAAAATATCAACAAGATTTTGTATTTTTGATATGTGGTAATATGTATGAGAATTTATGAATTGTACCTTTACTTCTTGATGGATTTTTCTTTCGGAGAACAAAAAACAGAATCAATGCAGCTATAAGAACAACCACTGAAGCAACTGATGCGACAATCGGTACTAATAAACTCTTTTTGGGATGTCCACCCTCTCCAGGTTTATTTACACATGACCCTTCTGTGCAAATAAGCTTAGGGTTGCCTTCAACACTGTGGATTACAAATGCTATTGATCATAGGGTATTGATAAACATCAAATGAAAATAACATGGGAAGATCTTACTTCAGCTTCAATCCTTTCTTCTGTAGTAGCTTTTGAGGAAGTTGACCACTAAGATTGTTCCCACTTAAGTTTCTTTTAATTTAGGCATAGAGATAACACAAGAAGGGAGAGTTTATGAATTGTGAAGATAGCTAAAAGACATTTTCATTTTCATGTTGTCTTATAAGTGACTTACATGATTAAGAGCGATTTCATGTCAGCTAGAAACTCGGGCACAGCTCCGGTCAGGTTATTATTTGACAAGTTCCTAACATTTGATTAAATAAAAAATATTCATCACCAAAGACAAACATATAATGCTCAGTCTTAGTTAGGTTTGTGTGATACTTACAGTTCCTGCAAATGGGTTAGATTTTGAATGGCAGGTGTGATGATCCCAGTCAATCCACTCGAAGACAAGTTTCTAGTGATACAATCATGAATATGTTTAAAGTATGGTTTAAAATATTCAGTATAGAGAAATGATTTAAACGATCTAAAGATCTTACAAAGAAGTGATTATTGGTGGCATGGAAGTATCATTGTCGTTGCAGGCCAGACCAGACCACACGAATTTGTTGGGCACGCATGGATCTCCTTGCCAACTGATTCTATTCAATCCATAAACTGCTTGGAGATTCTTGATAGCAACAACTGGAATTAAAAAGCCAATGAAATCAATAATTTAACAGAGTATAATGCTGTTTCATATGTATCAAAATGTACATTTATACACGCACCATCATCTTGGTTTGTTTCGGATTGTGGAAGCTCAAGGATGGTATAAAATTCCATTGCATTGATGAGAGGAGGAAGTGTTGACTTCTGCGTTTTCATCAGCTGTAGGATGCAAGTCCCTCCATCGCATATCTCTTGAGATTTGGTGATTGTTATAGTTTCTATGCTTAAATTTTTAGGACTATAAGGTCCATATGCAAATTTTCCATTCAGCAAAACATTGAATTCCCTGGTATCATTGGCCAAGAGAGTTTCAATCTCTGCAAAGTGGAGATACACCTGAAATCGGGTTGCATCCTTCATGCTCCATGTAAAAATGTTCCATGTCTCCTTATCATTTCCTTGGGTTGCAGCCGATGACATTGCAACTTTTGGTGGTTCATAATCGTTAGAAGTGTTTACATTGAGAGATGTGTTTAATGGCGTCCAGTTTTTCCTTAAGAATGCTAGCCATGTACGATCATAGATATCATCAGGGTACCTACCAAAATCTTGAATTAGACATAATCTCGAGACGGTTTTTTAAAATCAAAAGTTTCAATCTTTCCTCACCCTCTAAATAAGATTTCATTTTGTGAAAGTTGGCTTACCGTAAAAAGCGTCCTGAATTGCTGGAATATGTTCTCAATAAGTGATGCAAGGAGCTTCCGGTGTCGCTAATGTAAGTATCATTTCTCAATGGTCGTAGCTCCAAGGTTGTTATCACCGGCGTCGTTTCTCCTGTCTTAACAAGACAGATCTGCAAAGAGCTTAACTTGGACATGTGAATCATCTCTCTGACCACAGCACCTCTTGTT
The DNA here is from genome assembly GCA_900406395.1 of Kernera saxatilis. Classification (NCBI taxonomy): domain Eukaryota; kingdom Viridiplantae; phylum Streptophyta; class Magnoliopsida; order Brassicales; family Brassicaceae; genus Kernera; species Kernera saxatilis. The sequence continues at coordinate 116,170 of OVAY01000057.1, forward strand.
GCATCCATATCTACCGTTGTCCACTTATTAGGACCAAGAAACACATCAAAGATTGGGAAAATATTAAGACCGTCGTAATTTCCATATAGGAAGTATGCTCTGATCAAGTAATTCGTGCCCTGTGTTACATTAAGGTTGTAACAGTTCCGTTCTCCATCTGGAAAGTATCTCAATGTCACATATGGCTCGCCAATGTCTTCAATCAAATCCTTTTGGATTCGACCATTCTTTCCGCTTTTGATGAAACTAGAATCCGAAATGAATGTTAATTTGGTAGATGGATCGATATATGGTGACCCATCAGGTGATAGACCACAATCCAAAGATATGAATCCTGATAAGACAAAAGGATTTAGCAAAAAAGAGAAAAAAAAAAGACAAAAGGAAAGGACAAGAAGAGTTTTGCTTGTGGGAGTAATATAATCTAAAGAGTTTGAAACATAATACAAGATTTGCAATGTAATACCTTTTTGATCTTGAGCTTGAGCAAGATGTATAAGAGCAAATGTAATAATAAACACACACAAAGCTCCATAGAAACGCCTCTCCATTTTCTTCTATTCTTGGAGGAATTCGATATCCACATCTTTTGAAGTTCTGAAATATTAAGCTGTGGAGTGGTCAGCTTCTCAAGTGGACAGTAAACAAAGGTTAATCTCTTTATTTTAGGCTAAATCCATAAACTGTCAACTGCCAAAATAAAATTTAGAGAATATGCTTGAAACTTGATAGCTTTTGTAAAATCAGCCGTTATTTTATCAAAAAAAGTTATAATAGTTTTCTTTTAAAACAAATTTCCAACCAAAAATTAAAAATTAAAAGATCCAATCCGAAGGAACTGAGTCTACAAAAGTAAAAAAAAAAAAAAAAAAACTGGCATATCTAAGAAGTAAGAACATACGATTTCATAATGTTTAACCTCTTTCAATCATCATAGAATTGTCTTCTTCCTCGGCCAAAATTATGGTTTTTCCATTTAATCCCAATTGCATATAAAAGGATTGTGGATGATGATGATAAGGGCGAAAATATTTTCCGCAGTTTTAGCCTCAAATGACAAAACCTTAATTTCGACTGAGGAAGAAACACAATGTTTTTGTTAATTTACAGGTAACGGCATCATTTTAAAGTTCTATCGTCGGAGTGTTTTTTTTTTACATAAATAATTTTTATAGATTAAGGGGCTTATCTCGCTAAACGTACAAGATTTGGGGTTTCTACGGATTTTTTCCCAAAAAAAGTAGTCAAAAAAAAAAAAACACAATAGAGAATTATTCTGTCGTGTTGAGGGCCTCGAGGCCATCAAGTAAGTCAAATCCATCTTCTTTATATATAGTTGAATTTTAATTTGTTTTATATGTGTTAGAATGTTTTTAAAGCAAAGTTAATGTACGGCCTGACTAGGTCAAAGTATTGTATCAATTAGGATATCTATTGGTTTTGAGACGTGCTTCCAAGTAGCAAACACAAACATGCATGCAATGATTCTGTATAAAGTTTCGCACAAATCTCAGTAAAATATATTTGGTACAACTTAGGGTTTCGTGTTCTTTCAAAAAAAAAAAAAAACTTAGGGTTTCGTGATATACGAATCTTGTTTTTATTAATGTGATAAATATTTCTTTCTATTTGTAGATCATCCTCAATTTTTTAATTAATGTGATAAATATTTCTTTCTAAATTATAATCCCCAATTTTTATACGTATTTAAAATTTTCTTAAAGAATTTTTCTTTTTGATTTAGTGTCCTATTCGATTGCTCTAGTTGCATATGCTAAAAAATGTCCATGAGTAATGAGTTGGGTCATAAACATATGCTATATGTATTCATGATTGGTTGGAATAAATTGAAACATGGAGAAAAAGAGACTCTGAACTTCTCTGTTCACAATTATGATTAATAAAAGAAGTTCATTGTTTACAAACAAAGTTGATGAATTTATTGAAAATACACGAATTTTACGATAGTTCCAAAAAAATGGTAAAATTAAGATCCACAGGGGAAAATTCTTCATGACCTCTACCGAGCCGTAGGGTTCACTTCAGTTCCGAAGGTCATGCTCACTTCCCTAGAACTCTGTGAATGCATCTCCTGGCTCTCTCCTCCCCTCAAGCTTTCAGAGGCCAAACACTCTTTTAGTTCAGAAACTACTTGAGACATTGTCGGTCTTGTCACCGAAGAAGGATTCAAACATGACATTGCTAGTTCAACAGCTTTCCAAACAGAACCAGAATCATAATCTCCATGGAGATTTGGATCAGTAATTAAGAGTTTTATGCGGAAGCGTTAAACCGAACACATACCTTAGCCCGGTTT